>VZTT01031891.1:235-36642 GCA_013400855.1 Buphagus erythrorhynchus | reverse complement strand
TTATTAATTTGATTTTTAAGCCCATGAAGAAAAACTTCCCAGCAAGTCAAGGAGATGCAGCAGAAAGAACTGACAGAGATTTCCATGCTCAAAAGCAAATAATGCCCAGGCTGTGGAGATAGCTGATGCTGGCAAGAGCAGACCCCAGGCTCCTGTGCCTGCCCCACACTCACCTCCTCAGTCTCCAGAAGGCAGCATAGCTCCTCTGAGCATCTGGGAAGGAGATTCTGAGCGCAGCAGGCTCCTCTTCCACGCAGGGATGGGACTGTGCCTGGAAATCCTCTGCTTCCCTGCCTTTATTGCCCAGGGGTATTCCAGCAGCTGGCAGAGGGGCAGATTCCCTGGATCCCGCGGCCGAGAGGGGCTGGCTCCAGGCTCCCTGGAGGGCTCCGTGCCCCGTTCAGGGCTCGGCTCCACCGGGGAAGGAGCAGCAGGAACTTTGCTGCTCTGCTGATGCAGCGGAGCAGGAGCTTGCCATTACCGTAATTCACCGCCACTCCCGTAGTGCCCAGAAAGAAAGAGCACTCTCAAGTGTGGTTCTGAATCTTCTTTTTTTTTTTTTTTTTTTTTTTCCTGCTCAAACTCCCAGCTCCTGCAGAGACCAGAGAGTGGAAGGCAGATAACAAGCGCGAAATTTTTGGGATCTAAAAAGAGGATTTGCTGCAGGACAAACGGAAGGCAGGACACACTGCCCGAGGATTCTGCATGGTGGGGCAAAGCACGGCTGACTCGAGATGGGGTTTAAGGAGGAAATTCCTCCAGCACAATGTGCTGTTGGAGGGAGGTTGATTTTCCATGTGGCTCTTAACTGCAGTTTAAAAAAAAGAAAAATGTCCGAAGTCCCTGATGAAGAACAGATAGAAAAGTGATGCCCTGAAGTGAACACAGAGTGGGATTTCAGAGCCAAAGGCCAGCAAACCCTGTTGCCACAAGGAAACAGATAAACCATGTGCCTGTTCTTGTTGACAGACTCTCCATCTCCTCCTCCTGGGCAGCAACTTTGAGAGGGAAATTTGGGGTTTGGGGTTGCAGAGTTTCACAGACAGAGGCAAATGTGAGTGATGCTCAGATTCCCCCAGGAGAGGACTGAAAGCAGACCTGGGCTTGGCAGCAGCCCTGATCACTGGTCCCACAAATCCAGAGTGCCTACTTGCTTCTGGGAGAGCCAGAAAAATTATAAAAAGGAAAAATTATAAAAGCAGGTCCCAGGAATGTGCAATTTGTGCAGGTTGGGCAAAGAGTTTGGGACAGTGGAGTGACCCTTGTGGCAGCTCCAGCTCCAGCAGCATTTGCTGTCTGTGTGAGAGTAAAAAAAAAACCCATGAGAAGAAAAAAAAAGGACTCAAACTAAATTTGAGGAACTTGCATACTGCAAAAAGGTTTTTAAATGCTCAGCTGCTGTTTCTCCACAGTTTTCTTGGCATATGTGGTCCCTGTTCTGTTGTACATGTACAGAAGGTGTTGCACTGGTTTTTGGAGGCTGTTTTGAGTCTCATCATCCCCTGAGTAACAAAGGGTGCTGGGAGACAGCAAACCCTAAATGGATGAAGGGAATCTTGAGTTACTGCAGCCCCTTAAAGGCTGTGATTCAGCAGGTTTATTTTAGATGCTCATCTTCAGATGAGGCCACTCAGTTTCCATCGATCCATTGGGAAATGAGTCTGAATGACTGGGGGGAGGGAAAGGAGCTGAACCCCACTCTGGTTTTGTTTCTATTGGTACATAGACATTACCATACTGGTGGTGTGTTCCAGGCTCTTAAATGCACCATAGAAATAAATACATTTAAATTCATGGCTTTGGTCATTAATATACTCAATATATCACTCCTCTGTGATTTACCCTTGTTAGGGGACATCTCTCCAGAGTGGAGGGAAACAGAAGGAAGTGACAGCAGATTTTGTCCTAAAATCCTCAAAGAAAAAGGAATTTATTTCGAATTTATGGTAGTGAATTTGTGGTTGAATTTCTGGCAGTGAAGGGCTCTTATACCTGGAGACCACCAAGAGCCTGGGGTCAGGAGGGTCATTAAACCCAGAGTGTCCCCAGGCAGGATGGACAGGGCAGGAGCAGTGTCACATCAGCCTTGGTGAAGCAATCTTTGTGCTTGGCTCTGGCCAGACACGCTGGAATTGTCTGTGTCCAGTTCAAAAGTTTGGGATTAATCAAAATTTGGGAGAAAGCAGTGAGAGGGATGCAAGCATAGAAAACAAAGTGAGGAGCTGTTTAACCTCAAACTTTGTCCCTCTAAAGAGAGATGGAGGCCTGTCCATGGGGGTTCTGAGTGTCCACCACTGGGATTTTGTGAGAACATGTTAGGCAAGGATCCATCAGAGTTTTACTCAGCTTTCATCCTCTGCTGAGAAAGGTGGAACTGTCCCCTGGTGCTCACAGTGTCACTGAATGGTTTGGGTTGGAGAGGACATTTAAAATCATCCAATTCCAACCCAAAGTTTTGTCCCACCCACGATGATTTTCTAGGCAGAGGCAGGGCTCTGAGACATGCAAGGAAGGAACAAAGTCCTGGGCGAGCTCCTTTTCCATCTTTGATCTGTGGCAGGTCCATTTCTGGGTGTGTATTTATCTTTGACATGGAACAAATAATGCTTTTGTCTCCTTTCTCTTGTTCATTTGGATTTTAATCCTTCTGAGTGAGGTTTGTACCTGACTCTGCCCAGGTAGCACCCACAAACCAGATCCTGTGCTTTCTGTGTTAATTATACTCATTAGCACCAGAGGGTCCCTAGGGAGAGCTCCAGGCAATCCACAGCTGCTCAGCTCTTTCTGAGCTAAAAACTGGCAAAATCAGAGCCTTAAATGCTGACTTTTGGGCAGCAATTGTGTTTTCATTACAAATATCTCATCAAAAGGCCCGGATCCAATTGTCTGTGTGTGTGATGGCATTTGATGAAGTGCCTTTGGTAAATCTGCTCAGCTCAGTGCCAGACCATGCAGGCAGCTGGACCAGGAGTGGAGGAACTTCTCTGAGGTGCTCCAGGCCTTGAAATTATTGTTTACTTGCCTAGAAAGAAGTGAAAAGGGTTGTTTTGATGGATCATCCTTCAGTTTTTAGTGAGGGTTCGACTTCTGCTTGGATAAGAAAGAAAGAAGACCCACCCAAAGGCAAGAGATGTTAAATGTTGTCTATTAAACCCAAAGCTGGGCTCATTCCACTGTCTTTTAGGACTAGGACAGCCTGAAGCTTTTAGCAGAGCTGAGTTGAAGATAAACTGGAAAATTCTGAGAGTTTAGAAAGGAAAAAAACCCAACCCAGCATAGGGACTCAGAGTGAGCATTAAAAATGTGGATTAAAAAAAGTGTTGAGCATGAAAAAAGGCTGGGATTTTCAAACCAGGTAGATCTGCCTGTGATCTCATACTTCATTATAAGATGTCCAAGTATTAGAAGTTTCTCTGTCTTGGGATTCATAGGGACTTTTTCACCATGTTCCTAAATCACTTAAGCACAGGCTGGCTAAACAAGGTCCATGCTTTTGCATAAATCAAGGCAACCTCATTAAAACTCAGGGTACCTTCTTAATTCTCCACAGATGAAGATTTGGGCCACTGGATTTTGTGTATAGCTGC
The DNA here is from genome assembly GCA_013400855.1 of Buphagus erythrorhynchus. Taxonomy (NCBI): domain Eukaryota; kingdom Metazoa; phylum Chordata; class Aves; order Passeriformes; family Sturnidae; genus Buphagus; species Buphagus erythrorhynchus. Next base: position 33,055 of record VZTT01031891.1, on the reverse strand, counting down.
AGGTCTGAAAGCTGCCTAATGACTGAGAGGAGATGTTAAATGTTTATTTCTATGTAACTCACAATAAATTTCCTGGTTTGATTTATTACCTGGAGGATCTGACAAAATCTGACCACATGTGGAGGACAGGGCTCTTTTGTAACTTCAGAAAGACTGATTTTACCTGGTGCTGAAATAAATCTACCCAGAGATGAGTGCTTGCCTCAGTTTTCATCCCTCCTAAGTCTTGCTGCATCCTTTCCCATCCTGGCATTGCTGCTTCCCTCAGGTGAGAGTTCACAACACTTTTCTGAGCTTTAGCAACTTTAATATGTAAAATTGTAGGGGAGAATTGAAGATGTGTCTAAATCATGCCTTTCTTGACCTCATTTAAATCCTTCATTCAGTCTTTTACCTGCTGCCTGCCCATCTGTGAGATCCTGGAGCACCTCCTTCATCCCACTGACTTGATTTAATCACCAAAGCATCTCCCTTCCTCTCCCTTTCCCTTTCCAAGTTTTGGTAAGGCAGAGCTCCCCTAGGCACCAGAGCTCTGCTGTGTGCCCTGTGTGGCACATCCAGCTCTTTGTGCAGATCACAATTCATATAACAGAAATAAACCCAGAGCTCTGCTTTATCTTTCCTGGATCTGAGCTAGGCTTAGGTCTGGTCCTGTGCCTCAGCACTCACCACAGGCCTGTGTAAGATTGCCTTGCCATCCAGGGCACACAGTGCAGTAAATCTCTTAGGGAAACATGGCTCTGAAAAATCCCAGGGATGAAATTCTGTCTTTATTCTTATTCCAGAGGGGCTGGAAGCTGCTGTGAATGTGTTGTCCCCTGTTTTGGCTGATTGTCCAGGCTCAGACCTCAGACTTTGTGAGTAATTCTGTCATCTCTGCTGAGCCTCCACCTCCCTCCTGTGCTCCCAACTGCAGCTTGTGTTTAAACAATCCTCCAAGCTCAGCCCATAGTGATGCATCCTCTCATCTCCAAGGAGCTGTGGTACTTGGGGACTGTAAATCCAGAGCTCGTGCCACCCACTGCCAAAAAAAAAAAATTGTTTAGGGAAAGTGCTTTTAGTGGTGTATCAGTCTTTCCATAGGCACATATTTACCCAGAACTTGCTTATCACCACATCTTGTCTGAGATCCCTTTGGAAGGAAAGGGGCTGAGCTGATGACAGCAGGAGTCAGCAGCTTGGAGAGGAATGTGCAGCAGAATCCTCTTGGCTGTGTGTCCCAGGGAGCAGCACTGGCCTGGGCAGGGAGCACATCCAGAGCCCCCCAAAGTCAGAGCCAGCAGCTGGAGCTCCAGAGACGTGTCTGAGCTCCCTGAGCCCCTTCCCTCATGGACAGACACTGCCATGCCAGGATAAACCTGGCTGATTTAGGAGCCAGTCTCACAGTGGGCAGCACAGGATATTCCAGATGAAGAGACATTTGTAGAACAAGCCCACAAATCTACAGAAGACCAAAGAATTGACATTATACCTGCACACGACCTCTGGAGCTGCTGCTTTAACCTTTCCCAGGCCAACCTGTTGCCCTCCTCCTCAGCTGATGGGTTTGGCTCCACAGAGGATGAGCCACATCATTCCTGTCTCCTGCTGCAGCCTTTGCTCCCTCACTCTGCTCTGCTGTGTCTTCAGCACAGCCCCTTTTAGCCCAGCCCCGAACAGAACAGAGCACTCTTTGTCCCTAATTAAGATATTAAGGTATTACCATTACACCAGCAAAGAGCTGGGCTTTGTTCCTTCTCTCTTGATGGGTCCTTCCCTCAAGAACCTCAAATCATGAAAGGAGTTAACAGCTTCCATGCACCTTGTACTGCAACCAAAACCGTTTCTTCCTTAATTTGCACTAATTGCCCTAAATTAAGGCTGTCTGTAGAAATCTACACAGTTGGTATGGTGATGGGATGCCAGCAGACAGAGGTGCTTGAGGGACACCAGACAGATTTTTATTCCCTTAAAGGAACAGGCTGGAGCTTTCTTCCGAGGGACGTGAGCATTTTAATGATAGCTTTTCTTGTGTCTCTCTTTTTTTTCTTGGTTTTTTTTTTATTTTTTTCCTGGCTCTCTGATAGTTATTACTAAAATGCACACACCAATAATTCCCTTCCTCTGAGCCAGGCTCTCATGACTGCAGAATGCAATTACCACAAATTAGCGTCTCATGGAAAAACAAAGAGACAACAGAAAACCCAAACAAACCCTCCCAACTGCTTGGCATTTAAAACTCTGCTTAAAACACCAAGGCAAGGGTGGTAATGAAATTTACAAAGCAAAATGGTTTTACATGTGAAAAACTTTAACTGGACATCAGCAGGGGAAGGGATTCTCCTGCTCTGCCCTGCTCAGGTGAGACCTCACCTGCAGAGCTGCCTCCAGACCTGGGGTCCAGCATCAGGAGGAGGTGGAGAGATGCTGGAGAGAGTCCAGAGGAGGCCATGGAGATGCTGCAGGGGCTGGAGCCAGGCTGGGAGAGAGCTGGGAATGTTCACCTGGAGAAAGGAAGGATCCAGGGAGAGCTTCCAGCACATTCCAGGGGCTCCAGGAGAGCTGGGAATGTTCACCTGGAGAAGGGAAGGATCCAGGGAGAGCTTCCAGCACATTCCAGGGGCTCCAGGAGAGCTGGGAATGTTCACCTGGAGAAGGGAGGGATCCAGGGAGAGCTTCCAGCACATTCCAGGGGTTCCAGGAGAGCTGGGAATGTTCACCTGGAGAAGGGAAGGATCCAGGGAGAGCTTCCAGCACATTCCAGGGGCTCCAGGAGAGCTGGAGAGGGACTGGGGACAAGGGATGGAGGGACAGGACACAGGGAATGGCTTCCACTGCCAGAGAGCAGGGCTGGATGGGATATTGGGAAGGAATTCTTGTCTGTGAGGATGATTATAAATCCTAATTGAAAATGGGAAAATCATTGCAGACTATTCCATGAGTATGGACAGGTTTTTTTCTGCAGGAACAGAGGGTTTTGTTCAGGTTCTGATTTCCTGGCAATGGAGAGTCAGTCTCAGGAGTTGTCTCCTGGGTTCTGTTCCCAGCTCCCCAGCTGACATTTATGTCATCTTTGTTTTAAGATAATCACAATTTATTGTCAATGAAAACACTATTTCTTAGCATTGCATGGTTGTTATTGTTCAATAAATGCCTCCTTATTTCAGAGCTATAAGTTGTCAGCAATTCCCTTGATACCTCTTACCCTCTCCCCATGGCCTGTGCTATTTTTCACAGCCCTTAAATGTGTATATATCTATATATCTATATATCTATATATCTATATATCTATATATCTATCTTCTATCTATGTATCTATCTATCTATCTATCTATATATCTATATCTATAGATATATAAAATTTAAAATTTTTTAAAATAAAGTGGTCTCTGAGTTGTAGTGCAGTGAGGAACAGGTTTGGGCATGTGGCAAAAGGATTTCTAGAGATGTTCCATGGTCCTTTGTGAGCTGACATAAGGTTGTTGACGTTCACACAGGACTGGGCTTTGATTTAGGTGCTCCTGATCACTCTTGGAAAGATGACCAAAATACCAGGAGTCTTTATAGCTGTTGGGTTGGAGCCTTTTCCCTGGTTTCTGGTCACTAGAGAGGGCCACTTCAAAGGCAGATGAGTTCTAATCACATCCCTGTGTCAGAAAATCCTCCTGCCCTGGAGCTTCAAAACTCACACATGTGGAAATTGGGATTTCTCAGGCTCTTCTCTACCTTGAAACTGGTCCCACCAATGCTCCCAGTCTGGCTGGAGTCAGTGCCAGTGTTTTGGTCTTTATATTCCAAAGAATGGACCCAAACCAAAGATATTCCCTCCAGAAATCATTCAGACAAACATTACACAGAATTCCTGTGACTCAGCTAGAGACAAACCCATCTCAAGTGCTGGGATTTGCAATTAAACCTCGTCCTAAAGTCAGTGGGACACAAGGAGGGGAAGTGGTGACATCTCTTATTTTTAATGCCTGGGTCTTGGTGCAGTACTAATTACCTGGAGGAAAGGAATAACTGCTGACTTATTTCAGTTTTTGTCTCATAACCAAAAAATCCCTTGCAAAGGACAATGGTACAGCAGAGATCTGAGTTTACAAACTCAGTTTTCTGAGCCTGTCTAGGGAGTGTTGCTCCTTTTTTATCAGGCTGAGGAGATGAAAAATGTCCCTCTGGCCTAATATTTGAGCCTGGTTTGCCTAAGATTAATACAACTACAGCTACAACTGCAACTGCAACTGNATCAGGCTGAGGAGATGAAAAATGTCCCTCTGGCCTAATATTTGAGCCTGGTTTGCCTAAGATTAATACAACTACAACTACAACTATAACTACAACTACAACTACAACTACAGCAATAGAGTTCCCAGTATCTAGGGACACTTATCTCCAAAAAGCTGGGACTCAAACACTGCCTTATTTTATCAAAGAGCTACAGGGGAGAAAGGAGAAGCAGTTAAATAAATGAATGAATGAGTCAATGAATGAATGAATGATTTAATAAGCCTGTTCATTAATTCACTTAATCAGATAAAGAACCAGTGATATCTCATCATGTGCTTTTCTACATCTGAATTTCCTCACAAAACCAATACTCAGGATAAAAAGAAAGGCCATGCTGATTTCCCAGTGTGAGCTCTGGCCAAGTAGTGCTGCCCTGGAGAACATAAAAACTCATGTTAAATAATCTGATTGCAAATGAAAAGAGCTGCATAACTGTATTTTCCTCCTTTTTTTGCAGCATGATGAGGGGACTGTCTCAGTGAAGTGAGTTTTAAATGTTTTGGTGATGGAGGAACCAGAAATTAATTGTTGTTCAGTGCATTTTTCCCTCCCACTGAGCATGCCAGGACAGAAAAGCCACAAGTCATCAAAGCTGGCCAGAAGTGCAGAAATCCTCTCAGAAATTGGGTGTCTGCAGTGATGCATGGTCTGCAAGAAAAATTAAAAATAATAAAAAAAAAAAATCAAAAAATGGAACACCAGGCAGCAAATACATTTTTTTTGCAATTCCAAGCCTGCATGAAGGGTAATGTAAGACACTTCAGAGACAAGCAAGAGAAGCAGGAAGCCCTCAAGAAAGGAATCAGTCATTGAACTGGAAAGATGAGCAGCATCTTTATGTGGCATTTAGGGAAATTCAGCTGGGAGAGCTCTCACTGGAGCAAAATTCACACCTCAGTGCACCAGTGCCAGAGAAACCTCCCTGCTTCCATCAGTGCAGGGCCACCTCTCACAGGAGGGAAGCTACCCACCACCTCCAGCAGCTTCTTTTGTCCTAAAGGAATGTTCTGGATTATTGAAAGCTTTGTGTTGGCACCTGGCCATTGCTAAGGAGCAGCAGGAGAAGCAGGAATTCTCTCTTTAGAGACCTCAAATTGGCCTGTGTGCCCTTCCTCACCCCTGGTAAAAAATATTCTTATCAAAGTCACTGAGGGTTGAAAAGACCTCTGGGGCCATCGAGTCCAAGCTGTGCCAGTCCCCACCTTGTCCCCAGCCCAGAGCTCCCAGTGCCACCTCCAGGAATTCCTGGGACACCTCCAGGGATGGGCACTCCAAACCTCCCTTTCCTGCTGAGGGAGGGTAAATCCCCTTTGGGGCAACCACTGAACCTCCAGATTTCATCTTCACCCCACATTAGAGCAGAAGGAAAAGCTTCCTCCAAAAGAGAAACACATCAATCCTGCAATTTTGGGATTAAACTAATGTTCCCACACAGGCCCTGCTCCTCTCCTGCTCTGAGTCCAGAAATACAGACCCAAAAAAGCTCTGGACAAAAGCTTCTGCTTGACAAAAACTGTTCAAGCAAGCACATCACTGCATAGGAATTCACTCTCCAAATTTCATTGAGCTGAAATGGTTCTGAGAGCTGTAATTCACTCCCTGCTCCCATTCCTCTTTGGAGCATCCCTGCTACACAGTGCACTGCATGAACTCAGGGCTAATTCTAAGCAGATGGACCTGATTTCACTTGCCTTTTTTTTTTTTTTTTTAATTTATTTTATTTTTATTCTGGCAAGAAAGCCAGCCACACTGGGAAACATTCTCCTTTCACTTCTATACAAGGTAAACCAAAGCATTTCTGCTGGGGCATTTCTTTTTTGGCCCGTGTCAAGGAAATGGATGCTTTCAACCAGCAGCACAGCCTTCACTTTAGGTCAGTGCTTAACTGGTTCCCAAGCTTTTCTGCTGTCTCTCATTGAGCAAACAGTGGATTCCTATTTCCATGCTGCAAAAAGGTTTCCTGGCACTCACTGCTTTCTGTAGGATTAAGCTCTTAAGGGCAGACAAGTCTGGGAAGTTCCTACTACACAGGGCTGAGAGGTCACAGCACAGACAGCAGCCTGGATCCAAACATTTGTGTTGGAAAGGAGGTTCTCTAGGGAAATTGCCAGGTTGGACACATTAAAACTATAACAATGATGCCAGCAAAATCAATAAAACACAGTTTCAAAGTGGAGAGGAACAAGGTTATTTCAAACTTCTTGGGCTGCAGAGAAGTTGACACGGCTGAAATAAAAAGGAAACTTTTTGGTACAATGAAAGGAAATGTTTCAGCTTATACTGCTTGTTTTCTTCTATGATTGATTCCATAAAACTCTTTGAATTTGGGGTTTTTTGGCCACCTAGCTCTGGGGTTTGTGATGTGCAAGTTCCACACACTGAGGAGGAGCAAACAGCTCCTGCTGCTCCCTGCATTGAGGGCAGGAGGGGGGACAGCTGCCACCAAAGCATTGCATCCCAAATTTCATTCTTTTCTTTCCCCTCCTTGAGATCTCTGCATTGAGGACACCTCTGCTGTGTCATGGTTTGAATTACTTTAAGTTTCTGGGTGTGGTATAAGCACAGAAACCAGTTCTTATAGCCCAGAAAATGTATCCTGCTTTTTGTATCCTGTGATTTTCCACTTGTGGAAATCCAGCACCAGGACAGGAGTGATCCCAAACCTGCTGGGCTTTCACTGCTCACTTGTTTATACTCAAATACTCTTGATTCACTGCAGGAATTGCGGAGTTTCTGGAATAAAATCTTGGAAGCCTCTGATTTATATGCAGATGTCCAATTTTGGGGGTTAAAGATCCAGGGACCTGATGATGAAATGCACAGTTGCCTTAATTTTAGCTCACATTTTGAAACTGTAAAAATCACACCCATCACTCATCTCTCTTGTGCCTTACAGGAAAATAACAAATATCATAAAATGCTGGAGGCAGCTTTGGAGTATCAGAGACTCCTCAGTATTAAACTAAACAGCCCCTATGAAACAAAATTTGCCTGGGGAGTGAGGGGAACCTGAGACACAGAGATTCAATAATGTCTTCCATGAGATTAAATAATGTCTTGATTCCATAGATTTGACCCCAGACATCCCAAATAACCTCCTGCTCTGTTCTCTTGGCTTTTCTGTTCTTGTTGGTGCCACATGTCTGAGCCAGCTGTAAAATTTTGGGTTCTCATCAAGACTGAGAGCTGGTCTGTGCAGAATAATGACCCTGTCACAGTCCAACGTGGGGCCTTTAAATTCAGTGCTGGTGACCTCTGGCAAGGTACAAGGGACACTTGCTGCTGGAATTACTCCTTGGATATATTCCTGTATTTATTTCTCCCCATATGCTACAGCATATTTCACAAATATGACATTTATTTGAGATCGAGGTAACAAACAGTTATGGGAAGAAAAGGATGAATCATAAAATGAAGGATGGAGTGGTTTGGGTGGGAAATGACATTCAGGATGATTTATTCCTACCCCATGCCATGGGCAGAGAATCCTCCCACTGTCCCAGGCTGCTCCAGCCTGGCTTTGGACACTTCCAGGGATCCAGGGGCAGCCACAGCTCCTCTGGGAATTCCATCCCAGCCCCTCCCCACCCTCCCAGCCAGGAATTCCTTCCCAAAATCCCATCCAACCCTGCCCTCTGGCAGTGGGAAGCCATTCTCCCGTGTTCTCTAATTCCCCAGTCCCTCTGCAGATCTCTTTAGGCTCTGGAAGGGGCAGTTCCTGTGAGTGTTCACTCTCTCTGAGAGTGAAAATCCTCAGCTGAGGATTTGCTGACATATTCCATGTAATGTGGTAGATGGGGAATGTATTTGCTTTAAACAAAGTTGCTGCCATGCATTTAGCTCCATTCCAAGTCTTTAAAACCAGCTGCTCATTTGTGGTCAGCTTAAATTTCACTGTAACTCCATTAGGAAAAGGAAAAAAACAACACAGAACGAGAAATAATTAAAACCTTTCTAATGTGTTAAAGGAGGGTGTGTGAGGAATATCAGTGCAAGGTTTCAGATTAACTTTATTGTTTGGTGCAAATGAGAAGCTTTTCTTTAACAAATTCATCAGAGACCCTGGTGATCCCTGAATTTCCTTGTGCTGGTGTGGCTGCAGTGCCTGGCTGGGGGAACAAGGAGCTCTGACCCCTCAGGTGCTCCCCACTGCCTGCAAACCATCCAAAACCATGGAAAGCAACAACAGCATAAGAAAATCAGGGTTTTTTTGTCCAAAGAACAATCCTGATGGCTGCATCATCACAAACAGGACAGCTGCTGTTTTGTTCATAAAAACCCCAGATGGAGAACATCTCCCAGCTCTGCTTGCAGCATTATTCCCTTTGGTTTAATCTTGATTTTGCTGATGTTTGTAAAGCATTGCGAGAGGCAAGAGTTCAACAACTCCCATCTGAAACAGGACATTTCTCTTTATTTCCAGCTAGGAATATTCCCAGCATCCTGGGAATGCAGCCTGCACACCAAGGTAGCACATCTGACAACAAATCCTCTGCTCAGGAAGGCTGCCTCCTTTCCTGGTGCTCCAGAAGATTGCATTTCATCTGCAGGAGTTCTGGAAACAGCATTTGGATATTACAGTAAATATCTCTGTGGGTAGAAAACAATCCAAGCAAAATTCTTCCCTCTCTGCAGTCAAGCAGGGAATGGATCCATTCATTTACCTCGAGTTGCTCTGGTTTTTTAATGCAGGTTTCGCTGCAGGGAGCAGGTGAAATGATATCAACGAGGCACATAGGACAGAAAAGTAATGTACCCATTTTCATGGATTTATTGCTAGTTAAAGATGCTCACAGGGCCCTGGTGTGGTGGGGAATTATGGTTTTTCTGCTTGGCAGCCAGGCACAGCAGTGAACTGGGATCAGCCTGGCTAACCAGGGAGGCAGACTTTTCTGATTATCCCCATTTTTCGTTCTGCATCCATAGATATTTCCTGACACCGACTCGTCAGACTGGGAAGATGTCCAGGACTCCAAACATCAGGGTCAGGAAGGCACATGCTGAAGATGCTGGTCCAGACCTCCTGCCTGAGCTGGATTTGGGCAGGAACCCCCAAAATAAAGCAGTAAGATCTCATGGAACCAGGATAACATAAGAAAATCAGGGCCTCCTGGAGCCCACGTGGGTCCTGCTGGTTGGCAAAGTGAGAGGAGATGGGCACAGCAAAATGTGACCACTGCAGTTATGGATCTCTAGACCCGACTTAAAATTAGACCTAGACCAAAATTAACTGAGAGATCCACCCCTGACCTGACTTTCTCACCCCGAGGACTCTTCCCTGGGATGGAGCAGGGAGTGGCTCAGTTTTTATTAAAGTGGAACAGCAGGAAGGGATAACAGGGCTCAGGGGGCAGCAGGCACTGTTGAGTTGGCAACTTGAGGAGTTTGGAAAAGCCTGTGGTTTAACCCCGGATGAATTCACATTTTCTGAGTAATCTTCACAAGCAAAGCTCGTTGCCATGCAGCAGCAAAGCTCCCAAATCCCAATCTTCCACAAGCACCAGTGACTGCCCAGCTCTGCCTCCAGCCAGACCCTGCAGGCTGCACCAAGGCAAGGAGCAGAGCCTTGTTTTGGGAGAAAATCCGGGAATACAGCCTTGAAAATCCTGGGGGGAGAGGATCAGGCTCCATTGCAAAGAAAGGAGCAATTTACAGAAAATAACTATGGATTTCTACAGCAACACTGCTGATTTCTCTTGTTCAAATCCACGGGTTTAAGAGCTGCTGTGAAAGGAAAGTGAGCTGTGAAAACCTAAAGCTTTTTTGCCTGCAGCAAATTTATCCAGAGGGTACATTATATTCAGGGTTTCTTCCTTCAGATAATTTGTTGGCAGAGCAAATGCAGCTTCAGCAACGTTGGACTTTTGTTCTCAGTAAAATAACTTGGCTGGTGGGTCAGCCTTTGACTGTAAGTGTCCCTGTCATCCCACAAAATATTTGAAATAAAAGGATGCTGTGCTTTTAGAGTTGGGTCCAACAAGCAGCTCCAAACCTGAGCAGTATCTGAGCTCTCAAGGGAAGGCCTGGCTTGGTCACAGCTCAGATCTTTAAATCTTGCTGGGGCTGATTTGGTTTTTCCCTGGTTGCTGCAAGTGCTGGTGCCAGCCAGGGAATTGCATTTCTGTGAGTGGTGATGTGCTTTGGGTTGCAGACCCCAGTCCAGGGGAGCTTTTATTGCAATAAAACCTTTTCCCACAGTTAGTTTTCCCAGGGAAAGGAAAATCTTCCTGAGTTCCAAGTTAGGGAAATGACCAGTCAGTAACATGGACAAAGCCTGAAAAAGGTGAAACCACACTGTGCTAACATGAATTAACAGTTCATGTCAATTTTTAAGAGGAGGATGGGAAAGAATTATCTATTTTGATGAACAAATTATAGAAATACCTGGAAAAAAGAGAGGAAGTGTTTAATTGTATGTGTATGCATGCAAATATGCACGTGAGACCAGAAATCAGGTGAAGGAGAAACTGTTTGTTTGTGAAAGTCATGGGAATTCTGCTCTTGGAACTTCCCTGATCCACCTGAACACAGACTGGGCTTGGAGGGGACAGGAGAGAACAAGGACAGCAGCCACTAAAGCTGAGTCACTGATTTCTGACAGGCTCTGAAATGTCTGAAATGTATCAATTGATCCACCACTCCCTGCTTTGGAAAAAGACTTGAACTGACAACAGTTGAAAATGAAACCCAGTCATTTTGTATTTTGCTTAATAAAAGGATTTCTGGAATGGGCAGCCTTGAGAGGGGCAGGATTAGGAACCTGCTCCCAGGTAATTAAGCTGTAAAAAATCACTTTGGTCAGGACTGAAGGGATGCTCCTCCCTAATCAACCTGCACTCAGATCCTCTACAGCTCATCCCTCCCTGTCCCATCCTGGTGGGATCTGATCCCAAATCCCCATTTGCTGCTGGGGCAAATCCTAACATCCCAGTCGTTATGCTGTAAGCAATTATATTAATTAATGCTCCTCATCCTCCTACCCCGTGTGCCTGGCAGATTTCCAGCAATACTTTCAGCCCATTGTGTAGTGAAATAAAAAATGCAGCTCTGAGACAGAACAAATCCTGTGGTGCACAGATTACCTTTGCTGTAGATTTTTCTTTCCCAAACTGTCAGATATCTGCAAACTGTTCATATTCAGGTTTTAGTGAATACTACAGCTCAGCTCCTAAAATGGCTGTGTGATGACTTCAACCAATCTATTTAAGGTGGGATCCCACTTAGAATTGGCTGAAGTTTCTAATAATTTCTAAGAGCAACTTCTGTAAGCAAAGAGAATTGTTTTTCTTCCAAACTCTTTCCATCAGTAGATATTGATCACTTAACCAAGCCAGCCTTTCAGCTGTGAAAGGCCTTTGATTAAAATTTTCCTTGGCAGTGCCTTGGATTAGATATTTTATCATCATCATGAATACTAAACCCCCATAATGTACAGAAAGGAAATGAAATGAGGAGCAGTAACCTGATGGAAGAAGTGGAAAATTGTGTATTAAATGCCAGATACACTCTTAGCTACTCCTGGCCCACTTTACATACTGTACAGTCAGTTAAAAGAAAATCTCAGGGCTAAAAAAATCCTATATAATTTAAGCATTCTGAGTAGCTCCTCTAAATCTTACTGGGTTTGTTAAGAGGCTGCAAATTTTCTGCTATGTTCTTGTGGAAATTGGAATTCTCTCGCTGTCTCAAAAAACACTGAGAGCATTTGGATAACAAGCAACCTTTCCACCACAAAATCTGCTCTGGTACAGCTGAAGTGTTGCTTTTTCCTTGTTTTTACCAGAAAACTCTCCACCACGTGGGTAGAGAGCTGATATTCTGGATAAATACCACTGCAGATGAGTCAGCTGCAGAGGGGAGCACTGCTGAGGTATTTTCTTTCTGTAGAAAGAAAAAAAAAAAATCTCTTTCAGGATTCAACAAAAAAGGCAGAAAACAGCATTTTATTTAGCAGGGAGGCAGCAGTGATGACCAGAGCTGATATTTAGTGGTGAGGCAGCAGTGATGATCAGACATGGCAAAGGATAATGGGGTTTTTGTGTTATAACCAGGAAAAAATTGTGATCTATTGCAAGTGATCCATTCTGGCCCTGAAGTCTATCAGGGGCTGGTTTAACCCTTTCCTGTGGTGTCCTTTAATCTATTTCAGCAAGGAACTCTTTGGAAGACAGTCCCACTAATGCCACAGTGGGCTTGACTGTGTGTTTTTCCAAAACAACACCCATTTGAAGTTAATGATGCAGAGTTGCAGCCACAGTCATTCAGAGAAAATGAAGGAGGAAGAGCAGCACTGCTAAGACCAGGTGGTTTCAAACCCACAAGATTTAATGCAGATTTATGTGACCCCCCTGGGCAGCAATAAGAAGCCAACAGCTGACTTAGAGTGTCTTGTTAAGCAGGATTTGAGTGCCTAATTCTCATATCTGTGGATAAAATTTTTGTTATAAAATCTGGTTTTATATGTTTAACGTATGAATGTTAAATTTTGTTGTAAAAGAAGAGGTCAAGGGATGCACAAGCCAGAATTTTGTATTTAATTCCACTCTAAGGTGAACTTTAATTAGAATTGTGTCTGCATAATGGCTGTGGCTAGGGGCAGGGAATTTTTGAATCCCACTCTTAGCAAAATTACTCTCAGTGGGTTTTCAGGACAGATGGATGGAGAGCTGTGCTGGCAGAATTACACCCCTGAAAGGTTAAACCTGTCAGAATGCAACCTGAAACACAGAGCATTAACTCTGCCATTTATTGAGGTAAATACTTATTGGCCCCTGCAACAGCAACCTGCCCAGGGGGCTCCCAAATTCCTGCAGAAGATGTGGAAGCAGCAACAACTGCAGGAGCAGAGGCTGCCCAGACTTTCCTTGGTTCCTCTCCCCTTTTCAGCTCCCAGCTTACAATGTCCTGATGATAGCCCAGCCACAAACAAGCTGCCTGTTCATCCAGCGTGAAATGATTTTTGGAATTTGTATCCATTATCTGAGGCAGAAAGAAAACAACTCTGCCTGTTTACTGTGCCAGCAGAGAGCTTCCAGTAACACCGGGGTGATTGGAAAAGAAAGCTGGGTCTGGCTTTGTTCTGCTAACTCTGGGGAGGTGCTCTGCAGCTTCCTCAGGATGTTCCTTGGCCTCATTTTCTTTCAGCTAATTACTTGGGCATCACCTAAAGTATCAGATAAAAGAGTTTAGGACTCGTTAACAACTGCCATTCGATTGGATTGTGATTCCTTAGCAGGAAAACCAGAGGTGCTGCAGCAAAGAGCCCGTGGGTTTTTTCCACACCTTTCAGACCTCGATGTTCTTGGAGGCAGCAGGAGATGCAATTCCTGCAGCCACATTCCAGCTGCAGGCACAGCTGGCAGGCACTTCCAGGCACTTCCCTGTTTTCCCAAGCTTATCCCAGGATGGATGAGGTTGGAAGGGAGCACTGGAGGTTTGTAGTGCAGCCCTCTGCTCCAGACCCCATTTGTCAGGTTTGTCACAGGACCGTGGGACAGGACAAAGCCTGGATAATGATGTCACACTGGTAGTGTCCACCTCAGAGAAAAGAAATCTTTGGACAAGGAATTGGCCTTTTTTTAAAAAAGTTCTTCAGTTCTGTTCTCTTCCATTTAATTGCTGCTTGCACACAGATGAACTTTTGGTTAATTCTTAGTCCTGATAATGGCAGTTGAATAATTGTCCCCCCTTGGTGTGTGTGTGGAAACTTGTCCTTTGAGGTTAAAGCATATCAGTGAGGCAATTATAACTAATTCTGTTTTAGTGGTTATTTTCAATTGTAAATGCAAAAAAACCCTCTTCTTTTATTGGTAGTTCACTTAATGGCAAGCCATAGGCAAACCCATTAACACATAATGTAAATTAAAGTAACTCTTTGATTTCCTTTGTTGGAGAAGGTTGATCTAAACATGACATTTTAATCTTATTTAGAACTATGGATGTCTTGAAATCCCCTTACAACTTCATAATCCATCAGTATTGACTTGCTATAGACTGGGAAACACTGCAAAATGCCAGATGTTTGTGAAGCTGCCAGAATCAGAAGGGAGTATCAGCCTTTAATAACAGAAATCAGGGAATCCCAGAATGGTTGGGGTGAGAAGGGATCTTAAATCCCATCCAGTGCCACCCCTGCCATGGCAGGGACACCTCCCACTGTCCCAGGTGCTCCAGCCTGGCCTTGGCATTCCAGGGATGGGGCAGCCACAGCCTGTTGCAGTAATTCCCCCTGGATGGTTGGGATGTGGAGCAGATTCTTTTGTGAAGATGGAGAAACCTGGGCACAGCCACACCCTTCTGGAGCAGGGCAGGAAGGAAAGAAAACCTCATCCCCAGTGCCACATCCTAACTCCAGAGCTGCTGTCCCTCAGGGTCCTCTGGGAGCTCTGCTGCTGATATGAGGAGCTGCCAGAGCCCAGATGGAGCTGTTATTCCTTTCACTGCTGCCAACAATGAGCTGAACAATGATTTACAGCAAGGGCTTTCCCCAGGGCTCCTGGGGGAGCAGCAGAAGCTCCCAAGCACAGAATGGCCACACCTGCCCCATGTCCCTGGGTGCTGCTGGACCTGCAGACAAACCAGCAGAGCCCAAAAGATTCATCTCTGAGTGCCACACAACAAACACTGTCACTCCCAGAGCCCTGCACCAACAAAGGGGGTTTTTTGCAGAGGCAAAGGACATCTGCTGTCAGTGGAGTGGGCACAGAGGGGATATCCTGTAGCCAGGCTGGCTGTCCCTGTCCCTGGCTGCAGTGTGTGCTGCTCCCTTTGCATTTGGGTAAGCTGCCTTTTGGTGACAAGCATTCAAAGCCTCCTCCAAAAAAAGCTCAAAAAGCTTTCAAAGCTCAGCACCTCACTGTGGTTTTCACAGGGCTCCCACAAGCACAGAGTTCTGAAATAAGCAGGGCTCACCCTGGCTCTGAGCATCCTGCAGAGGTGAAGCCCAGAGTGGCTCTGCAGGGAGCCAGAAATTCAGGATTTGCCATTATTTGAGAAGGACTGCCTCTGCAGTGGGTGTTTTAGCAATATGTGATAAGAGCTGCTTGTTCTGGCAAGATTGAAACCTAAAGGAGAAGCCAGATGTTAAGGCAGATTCCCATTATCTTTATTTTATTGTTAAATTATTATCATTATTGTGTATTATTCTCATCCCAGTCTCGGGATGCTTTGCAATAGGGAGAGCTGCACTGTCTTTCTTCTACATTTTGTTGACAATATTTATAAAACTGAGAAAAACCCATAGATTCAACTAAGTCACTTCCATCTGTATCTCTGCACATCTCCTTAAGGAAATGAAATTTAAATTTTCCATCCCTCCCAGGGATGGTGCAATGTTTCTCCCTTTCTACAAATTATTTGGCAAGTCTGAATGTAAACATATGAAGATGCTTTAATTCTCTTCTCTGAGACATCCTAGAGCTTGTCCTATTCCAGAGAGGTGGAGGAAGCCCATTTGGAGAACAGTAATAGAACCAATTAATTTGCAGTTTATTCTTGTTGATCTTTGGGAACTGCAGTTTCTGGAAAATCCATACAGAAAATTGTAAGGATTCAAAATCTGCCTCATACAGAAAATTGGCAGGGAGATTTTTCTTGTTATTTAGAACAAATTCTCAATGGGATGAATACAAAAAAAAAAATCCATTAAAGGATTCAAAACTAGTTTGTTGTCTCAGTTTTACCTCTGCACTTTGGTATGAGTGACATCATTTAAGAGTCATGGCTTAATTGGAGGAAGACTGAAATTGAAAATGGAATTATTTATCTGCAGAGTTAAATTGGACAATGTGGAGGAATCCTTCGAGTTGCAAAGAGAAAAAAAAATGGGAGCAATTCCCTGCCAAAAAAGAGCAAACTTTCGAGGCAGGGAGGGAGGGCAGGCAGTAATCCTGTCCAACAGTGTTTGAGGAGGGATGTGCTTGTGGCAAATTAACTTTCAGGCACCACAAAAGACAACCACAGGAGCTATTTTTGTATCTCCTATTTCTAAACCTCCACCAAGCAGAAGCCATCGGTGTGTCTGGGTGGTGAAGTGCTCCCAAAGTCCCTGTCACTGTTCCCCTGAGGAGAGGAGCTGTGGATGGGGTGGATCAAGGCTCTGCTCTGGGCACTGGGAGAGATGAAAGGAAGGGCTGGACTGTAGGGAAAGATGAGACAGGAAAAGCTCACAGATATGATTGCTTAGCAAGAGATTCTGAAAATATAAAATCTGTGAGTGATATAGAGATGGTAGCTAGTTTTAAAATGTAAAGCACGGCCAAGCAGGAAGACAACGATTAGCTGAAGGCGGGTTGAGCAATATCCAACAAAGGGACACCTGAGAGCCCAAGGGGTGGAGCCCACCAAGGTATCAGGGAAAAGNCCGGTCCCCCTTTTTACCCACGACCCTCACAATAAACACGTGTTCCAAGAGCATCTCTGCCCTCTGAGGAATTCTGTCCCTACAGCTCGATACAACTGCCTGGTAACAACAGTGATCGTGCACTGGACCTCGCTGGAGAGGGCAGAGGAAGAGCTCTAGAGCAGAGATTTGTGGCACACTGATGTCTGTTTAGTGGGAAGAGGTTTAAGTAAACATAAATGCACTTTATGATGCTTTAATGCTGCCAGTGTAAGAACCAATCTCTCTTTGTTGCACGGTGTCTCAAGGATTTTAATAGAGAATGTGGAAGAGCTGCAGGGGGAGATGGAATATGCTCAAACAGGGAGAAAAATGAGACCATTTTTTTTCTCCTACTCCACCAAGCAAAGGTCACTCACCCATTCTGATCCAGTTTCCCATTTTGCTCTTAGACTGCAGTGTGTTCCTCCTCTGGCCTCCAACCCACCCCAGCCCCTTTATGGGGCTCATTTGGGGCTTTTGAGTCTGACCTGAGACAAGCCCGAGTTAAAATCTTCTCTCTTTGACTTGAGTTCCTTCTCTGGCCACATCCAGCCCCTCTAGGGAGGCCTAATTTGGTTTTTTTGCAGGCTGACCCAAAACAAGCCCAAGTTCAAATCTTTTCCCTTTGAGCTCAGAATCTGCTCCATGAGATCCTTCAAACCCTGCCCTGCTCCCAGTTCTGCTGCACTGATGGACATTCATTGACTGCACTGGAGTTGGGATAATGATGCTGTTGTAGAATAAGAACTAAATCAAGGCAACAGGGATGAACCTGAAAAAATAAACTTTGGTGTCAAAGTCCACTTCAGCCAGGGGTTGTGCAAACATTCTCATGAAAAGCAAAGCATGAAGGGAACAAGGAAAATAAACTTTCTAGCACTGGGTTCTGTGATTCCCTGAACGACAGAGAGCTGAAAATATTTGCTAATCTCGTTTTGAAGTATTTAACTATGCTCAGCTGTGATTTAAAGAGAACACACTGGCATGTAATTTCTCATGGAGAGAAAAATCTACTCTTTATGTCAGCAGCAGGTATTTTATTTTGCTTCCATGAAGCCCGTGTCAGCAGCACGAAGGCATTTCTGATGCACAGAAATTCCCAGGGGGAGCTAGTGGCACAAACAGCAGGAGCCTGGGCAGCAGCAGGAGCAGGGGAGCAGCGTGCTCTTCCCACGTTCCATGGTGACTCTGATGACAAGTCCTTGGCATCCTGGGGCACCCACTGGAGCCAAGAGACCATGGGCAAACTTCACAGTTTCTATTTCTGTGATCTGTGGTTTTTGGGGGCTTTTTTTAAAAAAAATTGTTTCATGCTCCTTTTTCTGATGGAGTTAAGCTTTGGGTTTTTTTTAAAGTCAGACTTTGCTTGTCAGTTCTGGCGTGGCTCAGGCAGATCCAAGAGCTTGCAATGTGAGCTCCACTACTGACCATAAAACAAGAGGAAAAGCACTTGTGGCACCCCCAGTCCCATGGCTGCTCTGGCATCAAGGGAAGCACACATTAATTATCAGCCCTCCTGACTGCCTGGCAGTAAAGTCCTCAAGAACTACCTCCTTCAATAAATTATTGAAATGTGGAAATTTATTTGCTATAGTCTCAGAACGCCTTGGCATTGCAGTATAAAATTTAATAGTAATTCCTTGCACTTTCTGTTCTATGGATGAGAGATGCTTTGTAAATACAAAAGAACATTTATTTCCAAAGATCTCCATGTAATGAGTGCAAGGCACCTCTCAGGCTGGAGGGCCCTGGCTGCACGTTTCTTTTCCTTCTGTGGCAAATGTATTTTCAGATTCCCCCGTGTCTTTGTTTGAAAGTTTAGTTTTAGTGGTTTAAATGATTTTCCCCCTGTGTGCTCCCATCTCTGTCTCATACTGTGGCAGCTTGCTGTGTGCTGCTTTTAAAAGGTTTGTAGCCTGTGCCCCATGAGTGCTGAAGAAAATTAATCCATTAATATGAATCCATTACCAAAAACTGACAGAGCAAAATGCCAATAGGCAGCACTGGAAGCAACTTTGATTTGCTTTCCAAACATCTTTGCAGAAAAGCGTTTTTCCAAGGAAGACAGCAAAAAGGAAGAAAAGAGAGTGTTAAATCTAGAATGTATTTCTGCATTGTGTTGATATCCTTGAGGACATGGGCCATCCAGGCAACAGGAACAACCCAGGCAGATCTCAGAGCTGAAATATGGGATAGGAATAGCAAATCTTTAAAGGATGGCTCAGCAAATAGGCTGTGAACAGCTGATGGCCAGGGATGACTTATTCAGGGATGGGTTCTGAACACAGAAATTGAAGCAGGTGCATTCTTAAAAATCCAAGCCCGTACTGAATCGTTTGAGAAGAGCTGAGGGAGCTGCACAGACCCACAGGCAGCTCAGCCAGTGCTCCAGGAGTGCAGCCATTCCCACATTATGCAGCTGGACAAAGGAAGAACATGAAGATTGAAGGATTTCTCTGTGTTTTGTCAGCAGAGGACTGAGAGAAACACACCGAGAACAAGTTAAATCAGCGTGTCCCTCTCCCTAGGCAGAATTTTCCCCCTGTGATCCATTTCCCTGTTCATTTCCAGGTAATCTGAGCAATAAGACTCTTGAATCCCTTGGGAATTGTGAATACAGGAACCTGACAACCAATTTATTTACTTATGATGGAAGAGTTCTGGTATTCCTTTAATGGGTGTACAAATTTCCTTGTCCCTGTGCAGCAGATTTTTTGTAGCAGGGATTTAATGCTGGACCTCTTAATATGAAGAACAAGGTTTTATGTCTACAATAAAGACATTTTACAGCATCTCAAAGATTTCAGTCACTAGAGGGTAACAGAATCATGTAAGGGAACCACAGCTACCTGACCTACTCCTGGTCCTAACTGGACTTGGCATTAGTGGGAAATGTTCACATCTTTATATTAACAGAGCAATTCCAGTGACAGTGACTGAGCCAATCTGCTCAGCCCTGGCAGTGAGAAATCTCTCCTCTGCCTCCAAGGGCAATGAGGGTAATTATAAACATGTCAATTAAATGGGAGAAAGAATAAATCAGTGTCAGTACCCTAAACCACAGCCTGTTTTTTCCATCACCATGAAGTAACTTTTTGTATCAACATCCTTTGCATTTATTGGTATCTTTTAGTCCTCAGATCTCCTGTTTGACCAGACAGGTTTCAAATTCTTGGTTTTGAAAGAAAACACCTTGATTTTCCACCAAGAGCTGTGAGAGCTTGTTCATTGCCTGCCCAGGTGCCACTTCATGCCAGAAAACATATTTTCTAGGATCCTCTTAAAAACTGTGTCCTAAACTGGGGGTTAGGGTAAATAAATCCTCAATTTTCTCATGTATCTCTCTTTCAGTTTGTACTGTTCTAGTAGGTGTGAGGAAGTGCTGGCAGACTTTGGAGGCTGCAGAGGCTCTGAGTGCCTGAAAACGAGGCAGAGTGTGGAATTCACAGGTCTTAAATAAAAACCTGAGATGGTGACACTGAGAGCATTTCACCAAAGGAGTCAGCCACAGCTCAGAGACCTCCAAGGAGCCAGACATTAGTATTGACACCTCCAAATCTATGCAAATCAGGAAAAGATTATTTTTTCTTATTATTAATTCTTTTTACTGAGTGCCTGAGTGTGTGACATATCCCACTCTTCAATGTCTCAAGTTCAAAATGACTGAAAAAAACTTTTCTGGCTGGTGCATTGTGGAAATCCCTCTGGACACACAAACCTGCTTCTTGCTAGGCTGAGTCTCAGACTGAGGTGATTTCATGAAATTTGCTGAAATAAATCAGGAATCTTCAGAACTGGTGGAAAAGCAACCTTGCTTAAGGAAACAAAAGAAATACAGAGTTTAGCAGGGAAAAAAAAAAAAAAAAGGGCCAAATTCTAATGAATCTGGATTTATTGAAATGTATGCAACTGATTTCAGTGGGAGCAGGAGCTGGCTCGGCATAGCCCTGGTTCATTAACAATAATGATGTTTTGGCAGACTCCTCCAAGGTCCCACAGGAGCAGTCCATGCAATTACCACTCCAAAATCCTCATAAATATGTGGCTGCAATTGCTCTATTCAATAAAAAGGCTGCAGAGGGCTAATGGATTGGGGGAGCCCTTTGTGCAGAAGAGGGCTCGTGATTAAGCACCAGAGGGCCGTGGACAAAAATGTGACTTCACAGAAATCCATGGCAAAATTCCATCCATTTCTGTAGGACAAAATTCTGTCGTTTTATTTTTTTATTTTTTTTTTTTTCCACCTGATAAGGAAACACATCTGTTCCAGCTTGTGCAGACCTTTAGCTGGAAGCACCTGCTGCCTTGTGAGCTGAATGCACAAATCCCTCCTGCCTTGGATTCTGATTGAAATTCTGTGAGTGCTTTAACTTGCAGCCTGGAGAAACAACAAAACAAAAGGGAAAACAAACCTGAGTAATGGAATTGAAGTGATGGAAGAAGGGAAAGCTTCTGGCTGTTTTAAGGAAGTTTTTGGTTTCTTTTTTTTTCAACAGGCTGCTAAGGGTTAGTCAGGGCCACTACTAACTGCAGGTGGAAAATATAAATTATTACCAGATTTTTAATGGCATAAACCATTTCTAGGCTTGGAAGTCTATTTAGGAGTAGCTGATTAAGAGTGTATCTTGTGATCTCTGCTCCCTAAAATGAACACAGTGCTGTTATTTCATTGACCCTTTTATCCTGGATAAATCAGAGCATTTCTGTGCCTCACCTGAACCCAGCTCCTCCTGAGAGAACGAGATCCAAACCATCCTGGACATATGGAGCAGTGACAGAGGAATGGCAGGAATTCCTCCTTCCCCAAATCCAGGTTTCCTCCCCTGGCAGGCTCCTGCTTCAGGCTGTGACCATTCAGTGTCTGGCCCATTTTTGCAGCAGTAATTTGGGATGGATGATGCTGTTGCTCTGCATTGCTCAGATAAAGCCCCATTTATTTCTCATCTCATTGGCTCTGAGGGATAATTGGAACACACTTCTACAGTTTGGCTCTTTATAAATACCAGCAAGAGTGGAGAATTTTGCCTTTTGAAGTATATTTATGCTCATGTCTGAATTATATTTTATTGAACATGTTTTTATACCCTCCCAGTGTGCTGTAACTGCACCAGCAGGGAGCTGCCAACTCCATCTGATGATTGACATCTGATTTTCTACTGTGGGATTAGATCAGGGAAAAATCAGAGAACCCAAGATATCCAAGATTGACACCTTCAAAATGCTGCTGGAATTCCTTTTAGGTAACCACAAATATCCTTACTGGTATTTTAACTGAGCTTCAGGAGCAATGCAATATTAATTAACGTTTTGCCTAACGAGTTTGGAACATTTGATGCCATGAGTTGTTCACCTCTGGATCATGACAAAATAAGGAGGAGCATCCTGTGACAGGACAAAATTTCTCATCCTCTCAGGGGGAAAGCAGGAAACAAGGGGGTAAGAAATAAAAGAAATTGAGAGGCTGCTAATGAAGAAAATCATGGACCCTTTTTGGAGGCTGTAGCTATAAACCAAGGCAGGATATTGGTGAGATTATTGATATCATTTTCTGTCTGCATTTTGAGACAGTGATGCCTTCCCTGTGGTCTTGTTGCTGTGCCATATCATAAAAACTCCATCTCATGCTTCAGCACAGTTCACTGTCCAGCACAAATTATACCCAAACCTGCTGAGACAGGCAGCAGGGAAGAAGAGAAGGGGAAGCAGAGTGATACTGTAAAAAAAGCTATTTGTTAAAAGTGGTATTGATCCCCTCCCTCTGAATTCCTACACATAACTTGCACGGGCTCCCTGTGCAAATGTTTATCCCATTAATTCATCTGCCTGGAACGTTTACTGCCAGTTTGTGACAGCTCGAGGCAGTGAAAGCCATGAGCAATGTGGTGTGGCCCCAGACTTCAGAACAAACCAACCACTTGTGACTGCAAGGCAAGCCAGGGTGTTAATTACCCCCAGAATTAATTTTTGGCCTCTGTTATGGGGAAGATTGCAATAAACCCTGCTCTGAGCTTGCTGTCTTTGAAGAGGAAAGGCTTTTAGGGGCTGATTCTTCAGCTGCAAAACTTTCTGAGTGCTTCGTGCATCAGCACATCCTCACTGGTACCCACCGGGATAAAGGATGCTGATTAATTGATTAAATCTTGCTAACGGTGCTCTGAGACCTCACAAAAATGCATTTTGAAGAAGAGAACTTCATCAAGATAATCTTGGGTACTGCATTTAATCTGTTCTATCTGCTCAGGATGATGGAGACCTCCCAACAAATCCTGCTGGGAGAGTGGGGATTTGATATTTTCCATTTCTAGAGCTCGGCCATCTCTCAGTATTTACCTTGGTGTGTGTGTGCTCGTCATGGTGACATGTCCTGCTCACAGAGTCTAAAATGAGCAGGATCCTATTAGCAGTGAGAACTGAGCATGGCTGGGGAGAGAATTGGAGGTGTTCCATGCTAATACTTTTTGCTTGGAGATAATAACAGCCCAGTTATGTTAATTTTTTGCTGGGCACATGCAGCGTGCCACTGACAGTGATGGCCCCTAAGTGTTTTTACGAGGGCTTAATGCACACTCTGGGGTTCTGCAGAGCAATTGTCAGAGACAAAGGCAGGACAAATCAGATGGTTAATCAGCATGTGAATGCATCAGGAGCCATGACTGCAGACCAGGCACTGCTATTTTTAAAGCCCTGGGGAGATCTGCCACCAGATGGGGTTTTTTTTTGAGCTATGAGTACTCCTCAGAACAGTTTGGTTTGGGCCCTACACAATTAATAATTTTGTGAATACCCTTCTACAACTGCTCAGCCTGGCTCCTCATTTTTTAGGTAGGGATCAAGCAATGCTAAGAAAGTTAAGGCAAATTCTCTAAGTTTGCCAGGTTGGATGGAGCTTGGGCCTGATGAGGATATTTGGATTTGTTTGACCTGTCCTGACCCTTGGGATGCATTAGGAATGGTTCAGAATGAGATGTCCCAGCCCTGGAAGTGTCCAAGGCCAGGCTGGATGGGGCTTGGAGAACCTGGGATAGTGGAAGGTGTCCCTGCCCATGGCAGGAAACGATTCCCAAGCTCCCTTCTAACCCAAACCATTCCATGATTCTAATTATTTAAAGATCCAAACTCAGTGATTTAAGGAGTTAAGCACCTGGATATGAATACAGTTTCTGCATCCCTTTGTGGGTTGGATTTTTAACCTCCAGTTAATTCTGGAAGTAAATAAATGACTTCACAGCTTGAGGTTATTTGAAAACTGCTAAGTGGGGTTTTGTCATATTTAATTTAAACTTGACCAAAACATATACAGACTCAAAGGTAGGATGTTAGAAGGAAGTTGAAGGTGAAAATACCTGTTATACAGCAATTTTTCTTCCTGTGTCTCTAATGTGTTCATTTTTCTCCCTGCTCCTAAATAAACAGGGGAGGCAATTTCCATTAAAAGTGGATGAGCTGGAAGGGTGAGAGGAGGCTTTTCTACTCTGAAATCTAAATTCTTTCATCTTCAAAATCACTGCCCAAGTGCTCAGTCGTCTCATGTTCCACCTGCATGACAACATTATCTGCTAAAACATGTGCAAGGACTTTATTATAAATAGGCAATGTCATGATTTTCCTCTGGCAAACTTGGCCAGGGCTTCGTCTCTACTCTGAGCAAGACAATTATATTTACTCACACTAAAGAAATATCTTGTCAAGAATTTTGATGCTTCTTCTGACCATTAATTAAGCTTGAAAAGCACTTACCAGAATTCATTACCACTTCATGCCTGGCTAAACCTACAGAGAAAGAAGCAAAGAAAACAATTTGATATCTTGTGAAATAAATGTGCATCGAGGAGAAGATAATACAGAAACATAAATACAACCAACAGAAAACTTTTTTTTCTACTTTGATCAAGAACTAGAGGCTTCTGGTGAATGCTCAGAATATATCTTCATATGTACTATATACAATTTTTTATATGCTATATACAATTTTTTATATACTCAAATTGCACCACAGCATCCTTCCAATTATTCCTTTTTCCACTGAAATAATTACTGGAGCAGGACTTCAGCATCTCATGTGAACATCATTAGCACTCATTCTTCTTTTTGGGATACTGAGGGATTTTTTCCCCCTCTTTTCTTTGTTTTCTCTGTTTCCCCTTTCTCCCAGGAATACCATTTCTCTTTGATGTGCTATGTTTGTTCCCACAAAGAGTTTGGGTTCTGGGAATCTGACATTTTCCAACAGAAACCCATTCCATGAGAAAATCTCCAAGCCAGTCGTTTCTCTAACTACAACCAGTTTGCCTCCCATGGGCCCAGATCCAGCAGCAATCACACAAATATCAACAAAACTTCACAAGCTCTTCCAGCCCAGCCCACTCCTGTAGCCATGGTTTATATAAAATTTAATACAGAGAGACATTTCTACCTTTTTCTGGGGTGCTACAGTGCTGCCCTTCTGTGGCCACCAATGGCTGCCTGATAGATTTAAATCTAAAATTCGATTTCAAAATAAATTTCAAATTAAATTTAAAATTTAATTTCAAATCCAATTTCGAATTTAATCTGGAAATACATTTATTATAAAGCTCTCTTCCAACGGATGCAGGTACAAAGAAACCTCTCTGCAAACTCAACATAGAAAAGGTATTTTTTTACTGACAGTTCTTTCCTGGTCCCAGTTTTAAGCTCATTTGATGGCTTTGAGAAAATGTAAGGATTTGAGGGCTCATTCCAAATGACAAAAAGTGCAGAAAGAGGAGAATGCTTGGCAGTAAAAATTCTTTATGAAGGAAATATTTAAAATAACTGTGATGAATTTCAAATGGATTCTTGTGGCAAAACTACTGACTTTATTGGAAGCAGTTTGTTTTATAGCTTGCATTGATTCTTGAGTGTCCTGAAACATTCTTTGTTTTCTCATTGTCAGTGTGCACTGTAGCAAAACCACGCTGTAGTTTGCTCTTCCCCAGCAGACATCCCCATTGCAGGGAGAAAATGCAAAAAAAAGCAGAAATTCCCATCAGTCCAGAGCAAATGCTTCCCTCTGTATTTGCAAAACAAAAGCATTGTCTGTAAATTTTCAGCACAAGGTTCTGAGAATGAAAAATGATGTATTATGCATACAAAAGTCTGCCAAAATGACAGCAGCTCTTGTTAAATTTCTTTTGTCAGGGAGAAAAACTTGTCTAAATTGCCTCGCTATTTTATTAGGAAATGAAAAGCAAATACCAAAGTGGTATTTCTTTTAGAATTGTACTGTAAATGGAGTTAAATACATTTGAAAGATAAACAGGGTTTGATTGATGTGTATTTTATCTCCCTTTTTCTCTATATTTCCTATTCACATCACATTTTGTTCTGATTTGGGTTCTTTTCTCAATGCTCAGTATTTTTGTAGGGAGAAGACACCTCCTTCCCAAGCTGTCAGCTGCAAATCCAAAGGAGAATTGTCTCCTCCTGAGCAACCTGATCACTGCAGCCCTCTCATCTGGGCTGCAGTTCTGCCACATTGCCAGGTGTGAAGTAGACTTGAAGCATTGGAAGTTCTCAGACAAAAAGAAGCACATTTACTTTTCTAGACAAAGCCAGCTTAGGTACAGGCAGAATTTTAGCAAAGACTGGGGTGACTACACACCCCTGTACTAAAAATAGAAATACTTCTTCAAACCTTTATTTGGTTTTCCTAGTGCAGGAGTGGAGCAGGAAAGGAGCTGTGTTATCAATCAGTCCTAGGGCTCCCACCCAGTTGGAACAGGACATGTTGTGCACTATATATTTATATTTACCCATTTCAAAAGGCTGTAGATTCATTTTTTTTTCCCCTGACATGGGAAATGTTGGGGGAAGCACTGAAGGTTTAGACAGTGGCTGTGATTTGCCTGCTAAAGTAAACATGAGCCAATGCTGTAACCAGATCACATTCCTGTGGTGATGTGAAGAGGTTTTAATTCTCTGCCACACTGGGAAGAAGCAAAAAGTGCACGGGGAAATAGGCTGAGCTTTCTTTAGTGTGGGAATGAGAACATGGGACAAAAAAAATGGGAATATTTGGCCTCGTTTTACCTGTCTTGATGCTTGGGATTCATCAAGAATAGTTCAGGATGAGATGTCCCATCCCTGGAAATGCCCAGGTTGGATTGGGCTTGAATCAACCTGGGGTGGTGGAGGGTGGGGCAGGGGTGGGACTGGATGGGCTTAAAGGTCCTTCCCACCCCAACCATTCTGGAATTATAAAGATTCTGCAGGCAAGAAATAAAGCTGATTTCTGCATTTGAGAGAGAGCAGCACTGTCCTGCTGGAGGAATCTCTGCCCTGGGTGTGTGTGGTGGCACTTCCAGGCAGGACTGGAACCCCCCCAGTGCCCAAGCACATGGCAAGAGACCCTCCCAGTCCAAAAACTCTTCAGCAGGGTTCAGGGAGGGGGGAGAGCAGCCCACCTGCTCCCCTGTGCTGGCTGGAGAGTGAGGAGCAGAACTGTCACAGACCTGAGGTCACCCAGGAGTTCCAGCAGACACATCCCTGCAGCCCAACCATTCCCACAAATCAAGGAAGGTCGGATTATAACCAGCCCCTTTTCCTCCCCAGCATCCTTTCCTTCCTCTGGGGACATTCCTGTGCATGCACCAGAGAGGATTTCTCTGTAAATTGCAGGAAAGTTTGGTAACCATGAGAAATGAAAGCTGAAAATTACCTACTCTGTCTAAAGACAAGCACGACCCCAAATAAATGGGGTTAAAAATATTTTTTAAGAACACACAGATGACAGATGGAAGATGAAGTTTTCTTCTTTTTTAAAACTCCAAACACCAGCAATACACTGCAAAATAAATTCATGGTTTTGCCTTGTTATTGTGAGGAAAGTACCTGGTGCAATGGAAGATGATTCTCCAAGTAATTGTTGGACATCATTCTGTTTTCACAATGCAAAATTCTGCATGCACTGGGTGGGAGCTGGATGAGTCACCCAATACTTGCTGTGATTTTAATGCCATGTTATTTTAATGTCTAAGAAAAAGCATAAATCAGAAGTTTTCAAAGCACAGGCACATTTCTGGAGCAATGTTGCAAACCCACGTAGGTGAACAAGCTGAGAGTTACAGCTGAGTTATATTTTTTTTTTTTTTTGAGTGCCTGTGCAAAGCCAGCACTGCTCTGGATCCAGCCAAGGGAAAGGGAGAAGGAATAAAATTAATGTAGCTCATAGGAATCCCTGGATTTTTGATGTGAATTGCTCTCTTAATATATTACAGTGACTTCTTGGGGAAAATTCCTGCTTTCCAACTGAATGTGTTTTAATATAAATAATAACAATGATAATAAAATCAAGCAGTTTGCATTGAAGTCTTATTTTCCCACAGGGATTTTTGAGAAGCTGAGCAGGGAAAGTTCTCCAAAAGAAAAACAACTTCTGCCCAGCCAGGCAGATCTGTCCTGCTGCAAAAAGGTGAAATCCCAGTGACTTCAGCACAGCTCTGTGATGCACAAAAATGGCCAGAATTGATGCAAGGGGGAAAAATGTTGCTCTGGCTCACATAAAGAAACAGCACATTCTGTCCCAGAGTGGTTGTGTGGCCCCTGCTGAGCTGAATTTCCCCTGGATAATTTCTTTATGTCTTGGAATTCAACCTCCAGCCAGACCAAGGCTTTATGTGCTGCTCAAATTCGATGGAAAAATCATTTTGGAAGTCTTGGTGATGTCCTGTGCTCCGTGCTTGTCCCCATGCACAGCAAATTTACTGTGCAAGCTGGATGCTCTGATGTTATTTTTGAAAGTTCTTGAGGACTGACTCGATTCCTTGAATTTGGGGTCAAGCTGGGGAGACTGAAGAGGGGGCACAGATATTTTCTGATTTATTTTAGCATCCTGTGCATGATGCAGCCCTGGGCTGTCTCCACTTCTTCCCACCTCCCTTCACACCAGTTCACTCTGGCCAAAATGTGGGAATTTTTACTTTCTCCCCCTATTTTTATTTCCCATGCAGAGATGACATTTTTATACCATATTTTGAACAGTATTTGTTGCTTTTTTTTTTTTTTTTTTGTTACTAACAATTTCTTAGGCATATTTGGCTCAGGTTTGCCACTTTCATTTTGTTCTCATGCAATTTTATTTCAGGTATAAGGGCGTTCTTGGTTTTCAAGACATCTCACATCTCATGGTCTTCTGTCACATTGTTAGAGAAAGTTCGTTTCACTGAGTTACCTCAATAATTCAACTCCTGACATCTGATAATTTACATTTTTGCTTAAGAAACTGAAATTTCTATGGCAGTTGGAAGTAAAATCAGACTGTCTGAGATCTGGGACAACGCAGAGCTGAACTGAGATTTCTGGATTAATCAAAGCTCAGGCTTGTCCACGAGTCCTTGACTTGGATGTGCCAATGTGTGGGAGGGTTTGTGATCAAATAATTGGGGAAAATAGGTTTGGATTTAAATCATATTTCAGTGCAGGAGAGACACTCTCTGTGGTTACTTACTGGCTGTAGTACTCTTCATTTGAAATTAAGCTTTAAGTGACCTAGGCTCTCATTTTTAGATGGATATGGGCACCTAATTCCTGTTGATCAGTTTTGGAGCCACCACGGAGGGGCTTGGAGCACCCTGGTCCAGTGGGAGTCATCCCTGCCCATGGCACTGGATGGGCTCTAAGGTCCCTTCCCCCCAGCCACTTTAGAATTCAGTGATTCTATGAGAAATTCTGACCATATTCTGCATTAATACACAAAAAACACCCCTTTATTTTACAGTATTTCAATGTCAAGTGGCAGGGTAGAAGCCAGACAAGAAACTGGAGAGTGTGCTTGAAGCACTTGGGGAAAAAATTCCTTCCATGAGGGCATCCTGGACTGTGTAAGGGATATTCCTTGTTTGTTTTACAGTGGATAAATCCATCCCAAATCCCTGCTCTCATGGAATGAGGCTCCCTGGGCTCCTTTAATCACTTCCCAGGGGTGGAATCAGCCATTGCATTCTGATCTCCCTATGCATAGAGGCTTTCCCTGAAAGAATTATGGGGTTTAATTGGCTTTAAATTAACAGAAGAAAAGCTCATTTATTGCAGTCACATCAGATGAAGAGTTACAAGAAATGAACTATGTAACTGGGACAGAAAACAAATGAAAAATTAATCTTATTTCTGTGAAATTCATCAGGCCCTTTTAAAGGGCTGCTTTAAAAAAATGGCTTGTATAAAAATCTGTGGATTTTTGTCAGTGAGATACTGCAGCAGGGTTTGAGTGTGTGTGAACTGGGCTGGTTCTGATTTTGTGTTCATGGATGTGTGCAGCTGAGGATGGGAAACCTTTCCTGTCTGCCAGCTCAGAGCTTGGGCTTCTCCTCAGCCACCACTGACCCAAATTCCCTCTCTTTGTCCTCCCCTCTCTCACATCCAGCTCACAGGATGGTCAAGAGTGGTTCTAGACAGATCTAATTGTGACATTTAAAGATTCTTGGGTTGAAAATCCAATTTCTCCTGCTCAAGCTGCAGAGATGCCCGCTCTGAAGCATTAATGGAGAACAAATCTGCTCAGTCATCATTCCAGGACTTTTCTATTCCTGCTCTTAACTGCATAAACTCTGTTTGTTGCAAGTCTGAAGCAATGCTGAGGAGCTTCTCATCTGATTTGACTTGAAAATGCCATTAATTATTCTGAAAGCACCACCAGTTACTCTCCTGAGAGCTGGATGGGGATAAATCAAAGCCCGGGGATGCTGTTGCTGCAACAGTGACAGCAACAGAACAGACATCTGGTGCTTTTCACTGTAATAACATCAAAATTCAGGAGAACTTTGAAGTGCTTCAAGAATTCCTTGCCCACGTTAACTCACAAATGGTAAGAATTAGATTTTTAGAAAAAACCTTTTTCCATAAAGTTCATAAAATACAAGTTGCAGAGAATTAGATTAAATTAAAAGGATTAAGGTCAGGGATCAATTGGATTCTTATTTGAACTGCAGATGTCTGGGTCAGGAATAACACCACGGAAATTACTGATATTTTGGAGGTAAGAATTGTTTTCTATTGAAACCTTTAAAAAAAAAATTAATTAAAAATCCCCAACCCCAAATCTAAAACGAAATCCTGGTGATGCAAACATTCAGCTGGTCCAAGGATAACTGAGAACCTAAGAGTGACCAAAGGAAATCTGATGCCAAACTAAAACCTAAAACAATTTGTGCCTTTTGACCCCATGTACACCTAAACCCAAACAGAGCACTGAAAAACCAAAATTTTTGTAAAAATTCCCACAGCAAGGGAAATACCTCCCCAAGAGCTCTGTGGGTGTAACACAAATTTATTATTGCACTTACACTTGGCCTTTCTGGTTGTTGTCACCTTTCCTGGTGGAAATTTGGGCACCTTTAGGAGAGGAAATGTGCAATTTGAGAGGATGGCTGCACTTGGTGGTACCTGGGCTCCCTCTCCTGGCTCTCCCTGCTTCTCCTGCTGATTCCCAGCCCTCTCCCTGAGCGGCTGAATTATAAAACTGGGATTAAATATTAAAAATCGGGCAGATCTGGGGGAGCAGCAACAGAGCTCTGCCACAGGAACCCACGGAATTTCCCTCCTGCCAGCACACACCCCCATGGTTTTTACCTAATTGTTATTTCTTTAAGTTCTCTCTGCTGTATAAAGAGACAATAAACAGCAGCTAGATGATTTTTATTTTTTTTTAAACATCTCTTTGCTCTGTAGGATGGAAGAAACCCTCTAGGGAGGAGATGTTTGCCATCCCATTGCTGTCCTGCTGTAATTGCCTTACTCACTCTCTACACCCTGTATTAAATTGCACAGCACTTACTCCCAGAGATCCAGAACTGGCATATTCCCCCTTTCCTGACTATAAACCATTGCCTCGTGTTTTTTGTCATTTTTACAAAAAACACTCTGATTGCACACAAAATTCGAGGTGTTAAATGCTCAGTGTATTTTGTTCTATTTTAGCCAAAAAAAAAAAAACCTTCCCTCAAACCTATGAATTGGCTGAATTGCTCCACATTTCTCCTCTTCACATTCCGAATTTAAAAGTGTTAATTGGCTCACAATTAACCTGCCAAAAATATCATAAATGTCAGCGTCACGTTGAAAAATAGACACCTTGTAGCTTTAATTAATTGTGTAATCACAGTTTTTATAACAATTTTAGCTTTGTGCTCATCACAATGAGACCTGGATCATCACCCAGAATTATTAAATCTAAAAAATCCCGCCTGGAACAGCAATTAACATTCAGCCAAATCCATTTCATATATTTAGAGTTTCCAAAGGTGACCTTGGAAATGGAGTCTCTGGGATGTGCTCCTGAAGCTTCCATCATTCCTCAAGGAAGGTGTAAAACAAATCAACATTCCAGCTGCTCCTGTGTGTCTGCAGATTACAGATATTATTCTCTTCTGCTTATTTGAACACCGAGTTAATTTTAATTAGGCTCCTGTGCCTAATTGCTCGGGAAAACACCTCCCAGTAACAAATGTTGCTCCTTGCTACTTAAAAGAAGCTGAATCACAGCCCCATGTTGCATTCTATAAATAGCTGTGTTATAGCTCATTAGGCTGTATTTTAAGTTGTTTTAAATGATGTGGTTCTCCCTTTAAAGCTGAGCAGAATGAAGTATTTGCTTTAAAAGAGAAAATTAAATCACGGAAAATAATAATTTATTGCTCTCGCTCTGACAGGCAAGACATCAGTTTGATGTTGCTCAGCTTCTATTGCCATGGTGCTCAGAGCTGCCTTCTCCTCCCAAAACAACAAATGAGTTTTGATTTCTCTTCATAAAATGCATCATTAATTCCTCCTCCCAGTTTCTGTTTGTTTTCCTTTCCTGCTCTCTGGTGCCCGAGTTGTGGAATGTGAGAGTTTTCCCCGGTGGCTCTGCAGCTTCAGGGAATTTCTGTTCCAAACTCAATATTACACCCCAAAATTCAATATTATTCCCCAATGCATGCTGACAAGTCCGTGCCCAGGAAATATTGGAGTTGCAAATATTCAGCTGTGGAAATAACCACAGGTTGAGTGCTGCTTTTATTTTCTCCCCTACCTATAAGGACATTACAGTTGAAGAATTTTGACTATTTGTTTTTGTTGTTGTTTGACTATTTGTTTTTGTTTGACTATTTGTTTTTTTTTGTTTTGTTTTGTTTTGGTTTTTTTTTTGTTTTTTTGTTTTTTTTTTTTTTTTTTTT
>VZTT01031889.1:0-43744 GCA_013400855.1 Buphagus erythrorhynchus | reverse complement strand
CCAGGGGCAGCCATAGCTTTTCTAGGCTTTTCTCTTTTTTTCTGAGTTAACAGAGAGTCTACAACCCCAAAAATGGATGTTTTGAATGTTTTCTGTATCTTTATAATTATAATGGCTCTTCAGCTTTGGCACACAATTGTAGCTTTTGGCACCTAGTTCATAATATTAAAACTTGTCCTTTCAAAAATATTATACAATATTCATTTGTACCAGCTGGGACAAAAAAACCCCAAAGCACTTGGTAACAGGGATAATAATATATACACTTGAAGTAATTTCATAGCATTGACAACTATTGCCCAGCACACCAGAAGGCTGCTCTCAGTGAGGTTAAGGCAAGCACAGAAACACTAAAATCACAGTTATTGTGACTTTCCCACATCACTTGAAACAAGAAATGGCCAGCTCCACCTGGCCTAACTGTGCTGCCAGGCTGTCCTAACCAAAGACCAATTGTCTGCATTAATTCCTTTTCCTTATAATTAACATTTCCCCTTGGTGCAGAACAGTGATGATGGCACTTGTACAACTGGGGCAGACGAGCACGAAGCCTTGTCTGGGGTCACTGCAAGAGTCACCATAGGGTAAAGGACAAAAAAAATATCTTAAATGCAAATAAGTAACACACTTTAACACATCCCCTTGGCTTTAGGAGCAGGATGAGGGGTGAGTCTCTTGACCCCCTGGTCCAGAGCAGTTGCTGAGACCAAAGCACCTCAGCAGCCACATCCCTGTGCACCATCACCTCCCCAAGCCCTGCTTCTCCTCAGCCATCCAAAGGGCTCCTGGTCCTTCCTTTTGGGGGCTGGTTTTGAGCAGAGAGAGGGAGAGCAGGTTTTCCAGCTGCTGGATCAAAGCTTGCCAGATCCCATTTTTTACAAACCCTAGGAGACGTAAGGATTTGTAAGCACAAAAAGTCAAACTCCTCTTTCACCACGGTCCCGTACCTACCGCACAGCCAGCCCTGAGCCCTGGCTGCTGAAAGCAAAAGCTGTGGCCAGAAGCCACAAATATAGGGAATGATGTAGCCCAAGGGATGCTTCAAATGGACTACAGAGGAGTGACACCAATGATGCTGCTATATTTAATCCTCTAAAAGCAAAAACCATGACCAAGTCTCCCTTGGGTACACTTTTAGGGGGGAGGTACAGAAACTCAATGCACCAGAACAGATTTTTTTGCACTCACTCAACCAGTTCTTAAAATATTACCCAAATGAAGTGATTACTGAGCCAAACTGTCCTGGTACTTCCCACCCATCCATGCAGGGACCCACAGCATGCAGTGCTGGGAGCAGCCACGCTTCACACAAGGTTTGGTGCTGCTCCTCCAGGTCAGTCTAATGCAGTTCACTCCTCCCTGCATTTCAAAGAAACTTCTAACATACCAAATCTTATTTATCTTACATAGCATATGTCAGATCCACAAGATGCAATACCACACATATCCAACACCACAGGCTACAAAACTCATGGATAAACCACCTGAAAACAGGAGAAATTCTACCTGGAAATTAACTGCACCACCACACTTCTTAATTTTCAATCCCCACCCCACCTGTTGATGCCTGAAGACCTGCACATCCACAGCTATCCACCATCCCAGCAAGCTTTCAGAAACAGACTCTTGCTTGGGAATTTTTGTCTCTCTAAAGGCAGCCAACTCAGAAAAGTTTGGAAAAACAAAACAGCCCATGGATCTGCTCCCTCCAGTTCCCAGTAGCAGAGCCACGTTCTGCATTGCTGCTCTACAGAAATCGCTGGGTCAGAGGCAGCCAGGCTGCAGCTGTGGGTGCAGAGTGTGACCTTGGAGAATTCCTTTTTCACAATTACAACACAGCCACTGCTCCTAGGGAGACCTGTGGGCAGAACCAGATCTCCAGGGCTCAGGTCTGCCAGTGTCCTGACTGCTTCCAAGGAATTTACAGGTCTCATTCCTAAAGAAAGTGGTGGCACTCATCCCATGCCATGCTGGGGATTGGGGACAGGAGTTTCCCCAGGGAGGAGCAGCCCATAAGGATTCATGACCAGGCAGGCTGGCAGGCACGGAGGAGTAGCATGGTGGAAAATTCCCTCCTCTTTGCTTGATTAGTTTATATTTAGCTCTCTGAGGAGCAGCCTGTTGTTTTGGTGATATTTTTGCCCAGCCCCACAGGGACCCCAGCAATGGGAACTGTGGCTCCCACCACACATGAGACCCACAGCACCCACAGCCCTCTGCTGCTCGGCAGACCTGCTTTTTTTTTTTTTAGTTCTGTTTCCCCGAGTCAGCAGGCTTGCTTCCTCTTCCTCCTCCTCCCGTTTTGGGAGAGAAAGGAGCAGAAAACAGCCAAGAAGAGAGCCTGCTTGAGGAGCTGCAGAGGAGCAACACCCCAGCTCCTCTGCTGCCCTGGTCCCCCATGGCCATGGGAATAAAACTTGTCTTTTTGAAGGTATTTTCACTCTAGGAGAGAGTTTTGATGAGTGCCAGTCTGACACAAGGCTCTGCTTGCCCTCTCCCTGCCCTGGGATGAGGGAAGGAGACTCGACCCTGCCAGGCTGAGCTCTCCAAACAGCTATGAGCATCTCTGGCATCTCACCCCATCCCAGCCCATCGGTCCAAAGTCTGCCCTGCCACAGATTAATGTTCATTAGGACTATTTCCCAGCAACATCATCACAAACCACGTGACATGGCAGGGGGAAGGAAACAAAACCAAAATCACCCTCTCATCTTGGGGCGTCCTCTTTCCCATCTGAGATTTTACAAGGCAAGCACAAAGCACCTCCGTCCTGACAAATAAAAGAAAAATTCTGTGCAACATTGTAAGAAAGAAAGAACATAAGGAAGAAGAGTCTCAAACCACACAGCTGCCATTTGAGAAATCAGAAATCAACCAGCAATAATAAATAGACAAGTGGGATAAAGCTCATTCCTCTCCCCACCCATCAGGACACAGCCCATGGTGTCAGTTCTGCACACAAATACAGGCGTTTTGGCAAAAAGTTGTGTATCTTGTTCTGCCTATACTTTTGCTGAAAGTGAAGCAAGCCTTTGCTACTACTACAAATTAAAAAAAAAAGAATATTGCATATAATTAACCAAAGCAGATTTGGGGATTTTATTGGTATATGTTTGCCTATTTGCATGTGTGCATATTTATACACGTGTATTTATTTATGCAGGTATCCACAGCTGAAAATTAACCTTCACTGGTGCTGGTTCTGTCCCACAGTCTGCTTGATTTCCATATACAAAAATCTGGATCTCACTCGCACAAATCAATTATCCACTGAACTGATTTGCACAGATTTTCTATGCAAAGTTTTGCATTTACAGCAAAAGGCCATCTGCTTCCTATAACCACTGTGGTTCCTGGACACCTCGGCCCTGCGCAGAGCTGGAAGTCACAGAAGTTTCTCTCCTCCCTCCTCTGGGTTGAAGCTGGAAGTGAGAAAGTCTGGAGCCAGGGATCCAGCAGCAAAACCTCCGGCACGCGTGGCCGTGCTCCACGTGGCTGTGCTTGGCAGGGTGTCCTTCCCTGCTCTGAAGTGGAGAGAAGGAAGAAATTCCACGGCAGGTTGTTTTGGCTGGGTTTCCCCCCCCCCCACTTTTGGAAGTAAGGAGGCTGAGTGCTTGTCCCGATAAAGTGCCTCCAGCCCTAATCCTGCCCCCCTGAGCTCAGCCGTGCCAGAGCTGGGTGTGACACACCCACCACCACAAGCATCCTCAGGCTCCACGGGACTCTTGAAAATGAAGAAATAAATCAGAAGCTCACTTCAAACCCGCACTGAGCCACGAGAGGTAAGGACAGAGCAAACTGCTCTGAAATTCAGGTTTTTTACTATGACTTTAATTAATCTGTTTCATGACCCACCCCAAATATTTTCTCTAGAAACATTATCTACACTGTTTTGGGGTTTCTTTATTTCTTTTTCCAGCCCTCAGCCAAGCCCTGGTAAATATTTCTGCCCACAGCAGAGGCAGGCCAAGGGAATCTGGGCTTTGTGATGGCAGCAGCATCTCCTGTGCTCAGAGATACCTGACACTGGGCAGAGATGCTCACAGCTCTCCGTGCTCTTACTGGATTATCCCAAAACACTGCTACCTCTGCAATTTGCAAGTAGTTTTTAATCTGTCAAAATAGACTTTTAATATTGCTTGAGGATTCAAAAGGAAAATATGCACATCTGGTTTCAATCGCCAACTGAAGTTTCGTCTATCAGCCTATTTCATAACAAATTACGCTTACTTTTCACTCCAGAGGATTTCCTAAGGAGGGGATGAGCTGCCAAGGTACACCAGCGTCTGTGGAGACCGCACGGCACCGAGAGGCAGCGGCACAACTCAGTGACAGGCACCGCTCTGGTGCAAACTCTCTGTGTCAAGGAAATTAAAATTATTGAGGAAAAGCCCTATCCCGTGAAATCTCTGCGTACAGCTATACATGAAACCTTCGCGTACCTTAGAACCTGATCAACCTGACGTCACTGAATGGAGAAACAAGACTTACAGGCTTTCTAGGACAACCCCGCTGCCAGGGCACTTCACGCAGCAAGGCGCTGCCGTGTCCCATCGTAGCAGCTTCGGGTGCTGGAGACCCCCCCAGGGACCGCCCTGTCCCCCCTGTCCTGCTGCCCTGAGCTACCTCACACGTGCCAGGAGTGAAACCCGAGGCATGGCACGGTGGGAAGTGAGCGTTGGCCCGGGGTGAGCTGAGAGCATCTCAGCGGGGATGCTCAGCCACGGCTCCCCTGGGCTCTGAGACCCCGAACCCGGGGAGTTCTGCAGCCAGCCCGACGGCACCCGAGTTTCAGCCCCCTGGAGCAGCACTCTCGGCCCGGAGAAAGGAAAGCACGTGTTGATCCTTTCGCAGGAAATAATTCCAGTGGCTAAGGCAGAGGACGCGGAGCGGGTGAGGACCGCTCGCCAAACTCCGGAGAGCCGCCCATCCCCGCACGTCGGGCTCAGCATCCCGCACCCCCCCGCCGCTCCGGACACACATCCCACCGCTCCACGCTCCCTCCGACCGCCCGGGCGGCTCCTCCGCGGTGCCCCCCGCTCACCCCGGGGCGGGCTGAGACCCGACGGCACAAAGGCGGACATCCCCAGCCCGCTGCGCGGGGATGCGGCGGCGGCGGGGGGTACCACCCTCCTACCCCATCCCCTCCGAGCCGCCCCGTCCCCGGGCAGGGCGCACCGCCGTCCTTTGTCCGCTCCCCCCCGGCACCCCCCGGGGCGGCACGGCCCCGCTGCGCTCCGGGCATCGCTTACCGAGCGCTTCCCGCGGTGGCGGCGGAGNGAGGAGGAGGAGGAGGAGGAGGAGAAGGAGGAGGAGGAGGAGGAAATGTGCTTGTCACTTCCTGAGCGGAGCCAGCGCCGGCAGAGCCCGGCCCGCACCTGCGGAGCGCCCGCCCCGGGGAGCCGCGCACCGGAGCGCTCGCTGCAAGGGGAGGCGGGGGAGAGCCTGGGCTGCCGCCCCGAATGGGCATCCCCGGGGTTAAACATAGCCAGAAAGAGCGTGTGGTGGGGTGGGGGGAAGGTCCAAAAATACTAAAAAAGGGGGATTCGGGCAGCGGTGAGGCTCTGCCCGACGGGGAGCCGGGGCTGGCGCAGGCAGCGCTGCTCCGCCCGCACACGGCCCCGCAGCCCGGGATGCTGCGGGCGCGGCTCGCGTGGGGCTCCGCCGCCCGTTCGGAGGCCGAGAGTGACTCCTGGTGGCACGGCCGGCCTGGGGAGGAGCAGGAGAGCTGGACTCAACCAGCAGCTCATTGAAGGGCCCCCGCAAGAAGTAGCGATGAAGTTTTGACACATCACAGATGGACACCATGCGCCCCTGCACCCACCAGTGAATAAAAAACCCACTCCTTAATTTTTCTCAGTTTTTCATAGAATCATTGACTGGTTTGCGTTGGAAAGGACCTTTAAAGATCATGTAGTTCCACACCCCTGCCATGCACAGGGACACCTTCCACTATCCCAGGTTGCTCCAAGTCTTGTCCAGCCTGGCCTTGGACACTGCCAGGGATCCAGGGGCAGCCACAGCTGCTCTGGACACCCTGTGCCAGGGCCTGCCCCCTCTCACAGGGAACAATTCCTCCCCAATATCCCATCTCACCCTGCGTTCTGTCAGTTTGAAGCTGTTCTCCCCTGTCCTGTCAGTCCAGTCCCTTGTCCCAAGTCCCTCTTCAGTTCCCTCAAAGCCTGTTTAGCAAGGGGCCGTGAGTCCTCTGCAGTACTGGGAGTACATCTGCTTGGCCTCACATGGGGATGGCCTTTAGCAGCACTGAGCTCTCAGTGACATTTTCCATCCACCCACCAGGCTGCACCGCGCACAGCACGCGGGCTCCTTCCGAGAGCGAGCGTAACGAGCGAACAAGGAAACTACATGACAGCTAAAAGGAAGATTTAGGACTCATTACAAAACAGAGCCCAAACATTAATCTTAAACACATGTGAGCAGACAACACAGATGCCATCAGGAATGAATCTGGGGCTGAATTTCATCCACGCGGCTGGATGGCCGGGCACTGTGCTGGGGATGGCGTGTAGGGACAAGTAAGGGACAAGTAAGGGCATGAATGGCAAGAGAAGCTGTAGCTGTGAACTCAGCAGTGCTTCTGGTGTCCTGCCCTGCTGCTGCACAGCCCAGGACAACAAATTACTGTCGAGGAAGACTTACCAGTTAGTATTTAATGCCATGAAGAAGTAAGAGGGAATCAAGCTGAAGTAGCAGGCGGATACTTAACAAGGGAGCAGCTCCCACTAA
Organism: Buphagus erythrorhynchus; assembly: GCA_013400855.1. Taxonomy (NCBI): domain Eukaryota; kingdom Metazoa; phylum Chordata; class Aves; order Passeriformes; family Sturnidae; genus Buphagus; species Buphagus erythrorhynchus. Next base: position 36,997 of record VZTT01031889.1, on the reverse strand, counting down.
CACAGTGAGGGCTGATCTCTACAAAAGTGGCTCCATGCTCAGTAAACATAAAATTAAGCAGGAGTGGCCAATCTGAGTGGGTGATGAACAGGGAGAAGGGTTTGATGATGTGAAGGGGCTTTTGCATCATGTTCCTCCATCCCACTCAGTATTTGCTTTTCTTATCACGTGTTGAGACTGGTAGCAATAAAACACTTGCTAACTCCTTTTCCAGAACTTCGGGAATCAAGTCTGAAAATGTTTTTTTATGGTTTCCCAGTGGAATATTTCAGCAATAAAGCTCAGAGCGTAATTGAATCCATTCCCGTGGCAGCCTTGGGCTCCAAGACTCAAGCAGAAAGTTGTTTTCTGTCTGCTTCTGCAGCTCACTCCAAACCCAGCATTTTCTGCCTCTCATCCTCTGTGCTTCCCAACAGATGAGCTGGCTGTGGAGAATTCCCAGCACGTGTGAAAGCCTGTTGCTGAAGCACAAAGCTCTTTTCCACAGACAGTATTTTCAGTAATGTTGTTCAAGTAACTGGCTGCCCATAGGCCCTTGTTCTGGACAGTGCTTTTTCCCTCTGTCAGAAGGGGGGGGGGAAAGAAATAGCTTTCAAGCTTTAAAGAACTGGCCAAGAGAGTTTAGTCTTCATGAACAGAAAATTAATTCAGTTCATTTGTGAGCTGATTTAATTTGTGTTTTTGTCTCAGATGTCAGTGCCTTTGCTACCCACTGACTGGGAACCTTCCTGATGGGAATGGAAACTGTGGATAGGAAAAAATCTAATGATCCCCATGGTCCTTCTGAAGTGATTCTGGGGTCCAAGTCATTAAGACATGTCAATGTAGCAGTGCTAAGCCCTGTGGATAGACAGCATTTCCTTCACTTCCAGTTCACAGGATCTGGCTGCAGTTAGAGCCTTCTTTCCATGTAGCCTTTCCAACGCTTCGCTGTCTGCTCCAGTTTGTTGTTATTCAAGTCATATGCACCAAGGTTACCAATAATTTCAGAAGTTTGTCCCTTTCAGAAGCCCTCTGCATTGTCCTTCTGAGCACCTGGGCCATCCCAGTTATTTATTATCCTTCTGCTTCTCCTGCCAGGCAAAGAACACAGGTAAGGGGCTTGCCCAGGGCCAGGGAGTCAGAGTGTCCCAGTCACAGGCTGATGTCCCAGCCACAGGCTGATGTCCCAGTCACAGGATGATGTACCAGCCACAGGCTGATGTCCCAGTCACCCAGCTGTGCTGGGTACCACATACTCACAGGGACATGTTTGCTCCACCAAAGATCTCCAGGAACACAAAATGGAGACCAGCTTCAGAGCTGCCCTCCAGTTTCAGGGGAAATCCTCAAATTCACAAAATCTCAGCAACAGCAAGCAGAAGTATTTTTAACAAATATTTCATGCACAGGGAATGAGCATATCTCTGTAATATGATCAATGTGCTCTGTGTCAGAAAGTACCTGAATCACAGGTACTTCACCTAAACAGGTGAAGCATTGCTGTGCAGAGGGTTGAGATGAGGAGTGTAGTTCTGACTACATTTGGCATACAATGGGATTTCCACCAAACTTAAAAATCCCTTTTTTATGTCACAGGACGTTTGCTGCACACATGCAACAGTTTTGTGTTTTCTGCCTCCCTCCCTCCTTGGCAGAGGGTGTGCCACCTGATCTGGGTGCCCCAGACTGGGAGCAATGGAAACATTGATGGATAAAATAAACAGGCCATGAAATACATTTGTGAGCTTTTCTCTTGCCTGAATGTGCTTACCACTTTGTCAGCCACATTTGGGTCTGAACTGGTTTAAAATAAGCCCAGAGTTATTTGTCCATCATCCACAAAGCCTGAGGCAGCTGCAGACATGCCCCAAAGCATCACCCTACCTTGGATAAGCAGCAGTGCAACACCCAATGAGTTGAGGAGCCCTGGGGTAGGGCAGCAGCCAGCAAGGCTAATTACTACTGAAAATTGGGGTGAAAGATCCTTCTGTTTGAATTTCAGCTCTCAGCCCTATCAACAGCTAAAATTTCTTGATATATGCACACTCACCTCTAGTTGACACATGACACTGTCCATGCATTCCTGGCTGCTGCAGTGACTGTGCTGAGGTTTGTGTCTGTTCCCTCACTGGGCTCTATTAGCTCTGGTTCTCCAGCATGGGCTCATGCACTTATGATTACCCAGAATTTATGTGTTACCTGGCAGCAGCTGGTTTGCCTGACAGCACTCAGCTTAATTTCCAGTAACGCAGAAATGGGCTCATTTCAAGCTATACTGTTACCTAACAAATGGAAATTAAGCCACAGGTTGGCTTTTCCCTTATTTGTGTTAAACAAAACACGCCAGCTTCCTTTTCCTCCTTTGTCTGGAGGCTATAACACCTCATCCCCTTTCACTGAAAGCCCTTGGTAGCCATTAATTGCTCCTCAATTTAGCTGTTACCACAAGGGTTAGGTCATGCTCAACCTACTTGCAGCCAAAGCATGGGATAGAGGCATGCACCACCCATTCAGCCAGAGCAGGTAACGCTGTGCAGGGCAGCTCCCCCTCCCCTTATCCCAGAAAACACAGCAAGCAACAGGAATTCAAAGGCAGATCTCCTTACAGCTTTGCAAAGCCCTGGCCCAATTATTTTCTTTGTGCTCTCCACGTATTTTACAGGAGATGAATCCATACGTTAAAAGGCTTGGAGGGCCTATAAAATAAAACAGTTACTGTTGCAGCAAGCCATGTTCTCCACATCTAGGCATGCCAAGATCAGGGAAGCAATCCTAGTGCCAAAACACTGAAAATTTTGCTGTATCTTGCTAAATACCACACTTAAAGATCTTGTCTGGTATGAAATAACATAAAATTTGGCAGTCTTATACCAGGCACCCTGGCTCACAGCAGAACAGACATAGCAGAGTATATGCACAGGCAGATTTTCCTCACAATGGCTACAGTGCTGCCAGTGCATTCCTAGAATGTACAAATACATGGAAGCCACTGTCAGCAATGAAGAGAAGAAAGCTGTGCCTAATGCAACAGAAAAGCTATTCAAGAACTCATCCTTACATAAAAATAACTCCAAAGAGGCTGTGTCAGCTCAGTTTTGTCACTTTGCTGTGACAAAGACACATCTGCTGTGCCCTGCACACCTGGCCTCACCCTGCACTCCTGGGTACAAACCCTGTGGTTCTACGTGAGGGATTTCAGTTCATCCCCTCATTTGCCCATTGATTTGACTCTTTGGGCTCACAGATTTCACAGCCAGTGCAGAACTGAAATAATTTTGATACAAATTGTATGAGAGAACATTGTTTGCTCTCCAGAGAATCACACCTGAGATCTGTGTGGTGGGACATGCACTTCTTCACTCAGGTATAACAAGCTCTGCAGTAAACAGCAACTGCAGGTTTAAAAACCTAAATATCTGAAAGTTCCTTTTTAATGTTGGTTGGAAAAGTACAAAGTAACAAACAAACAAACAAACAAAAAAAAAACCAACAAAAAACCCCCCAACCCTGGATCTCCTTTGTTATAGGTGCTAAATACCTCAAATCCTATAATACAATCAAGGCAGCTGGCTATTCCCAGATTTCAGAAATGGTGCTGCAACAGTGTGTTTGAATTCAAGGTGAGCCCATAATACAAACAGCTATTTCAGCCTCAATAATGAGCTTTGCAATGATGCCCTCAATAATGATTTGCAGGCATATTCTCCCAATGGGACAGAGAGCCTGTAATCACATGCTGCATCACTGCTGACCCTGTCTGGAAAAACAGCTGCCATAATTCTGTTGGTGTTTCTGATGTAACCCAACAGCTCTTAAAAAAAAAACAGTTGTAGCTCCCAGAAATTCTTCATGTTATACCCCTAAATTATGCTGATTTTCAAGAACAGAATATTAATTTCACATCTTCTATGCCTTCAAAAAAGAAAAATCAACCTTTAGAAAAACAGCTCATGGACAGCACTGCAGGCCAGGTTGAGGAGGGTTTGGAGGAACTTGGTTTAGTGGAAGGTGTCCCTGCCCATGGTAGGGGGTTGGAATGAGATGGTTTTTAAAGTCCATTCCAACCCAAATTATTCTCAGATTCTATGATTATTCCTGCTCCTTAAGGACCATCAAATGAGCATGCCTCTCTTACAGATTACAAGCTGGTCCCAAAAGGGAAGTCAAGGAGTAAGGAAACATTATCCTTCCCTCTGAATTTTCTGTGCTCATTCAATTGTGCCATGATTTTCATGTCTGGCATTTCTCACTTTTTAATCCCTATAAAAATGATTATAGGAGTACTTATTTCAAGAAAGTACTGTCATGCTGAAAGGGCAAAGGCTTTCTGTCTTGAGAACCCATTTACCTCACACTCTAGCAGAGTCCCATGTGTAGAAACTCTCCTAGAACAGACACTTCAAATCAATAATTATTTCATTACTATTGCTTGTTCACCTCTCTCAGATATTTCATCCTGACAGTTCAGTTCTGTGATAAGCCCCATAAAATTCCAGTGTAAAATACTCCAAGCTCTTTCAGTAGCACAAACCCTGCAATGAATTCAGTGGCCTCTCCCAGTAAATGCCTCAAAAGAGAATCCCAAAACACAGCTTTCTTGGCAATGGGAGGCATCAGCAGCCAGGTTTGAGCTGTGCCAAGCACAGATGTTGGTAGGGGTGCTTTGTTTGGGCTTAGGCACTAAAAGCCATCCTCAGTCTTCCAGGAATAAAAGGTCAGTCCTGAGAGAATTTAATCCTTCAGCATGCTGTCAATGAACCAGGGAACACAAACCCTTTCTGTTCTGCCCACGTTCTATGTAAAACAACTCCAGGAAGGTTTGCCAGCTCTACAGCATCATCCAGCCTAAACTCGGTCCTGCAGGAACAGCCTGTGGGCTCAGCCACCTCTGGGATCCATGGAAGATGCTAGTTTTACTACCCACAAACCTCATATTTGACAGTGAAATCACAGACAGTTTTCAGATAGCAAAACAATAGGAGTGAAATGTGTTTCAAATGCTGCATTAATTCTCTTGCCTTTAGTCTGGCACTGCAGCTGGAACCGAGAGTCACAGAGCTGTGTAGCCATGAAGATTCCAGCCTTCAGGAGCTATCATGGAGCACTCTCCCAACTTCCAGCAAAGACTTGCTCTTCCTAAATCACTGCTTATTCCTCTGCCTCTTTTCCTAAGTTTTTTTTCACTGAAATGCATCAACATGTAGAGATCACATCATCAAGAACTTTCCACCAACACGAACTGCCCCAAATTAAGGACAGTCTTGGACAAGTCATTTCCAAATCCTCATAGCCAAAAATACCCCACTGCCTAAGTCAGTATTTGAGCAGCTACCTAGACTCCATTATCCAGAAAATGCCAGGTTTCCAACAGAGCAGATTTTAAATAGCAAGCCTTTGGTTACTGTTGCCTCAAATAAAGCTCCTAAAACATGTTTTACAAGCATTTTTCTGCTCTCCAGTGACACCTGGAAGTGCTTGGGACTGAAGGAATATGTAAACTACAGATCAGATGCAGAAATCCTTATTTTTAGGCAATTTTAAGAAGCTTATTTTTTAGCTTTACAAGTTATAGAAAAATGTTACCCAGAGAACAAAAACTAATAATAATCAACCCTGTGAAGAGGAGAAAACAATCCCTGCCTTGACCCTTACATATCTTGTGGAGTGGGAATCTATGGTTAAATTCCAACTAATTGATTAAAAGAAAATCCATGACAGTCCTGATTTTATTTTCATCCCATGATTAAATACACATCATGCCTTCATTAGCAAAAATTACAGATGGGAATAAAACAGATGCCCAAAACACATCCTGCCAGAGTCCTTGAAAATTAAAATTTCCTTGTATTAACTCTACCTGATGCCAAAAGTGTCACAGGCTTTTTACTGAGGCTGTTATCAGTAGTGTACTTTGAATCCTTTGTACTACTATGCTAAAAAAATCCTCTGTTTGGACTCCCAGTTACATTTCCTAGCACTCCAGCTGGCTGCTGGGCAGGGGCAGAACACAGGACTACAGCAGTTAACCAAATGATAACAAGCCCTTGGTTTTGGCACTCAGATTAGAACCCAAATATGCAAAGAATTATTCTGGGACTGAATTTTTTCAGCACTGCTGGTAAACCATTCTCCCAATTGAACACATTTCATTTTGCAAAATCATGCAGCAGTAGGATTCCTACCTTGAAGACATCAACAGATGGATCACAGAGGGAGGACTCACCACTGTGCAAAATAATGCCCTGATGCCTATCCTGGGAAAGGACTGGAAATATTTATTGACCCTTAAAGATCTCCTGAGCCCTGGGAACGAGGAGAAGCAATTCCCTGATAAGCAAACATGACCTTGCCTGTGAAACAAAACCTGATTGCCTAAGAGGGCCTCCTTGATGTTTGAAAGAACAAGTTTATTGTCACCTGCAAATGTGTTTGTTGAGGCATGAAGAAATCTCATTTTCCTGCCTTTCAAGCAACAGCAATATTCTGAGATTACAAAACGGAAGAAATGAAGGCAATGAAATTGAGTAAAAGGCTTGCACACTGAAGTTTAAAAAATACATATTAAAAAAAGGAACAAGGAATGGATAGTTATGCTTTGAATTCTTTGGGATTTATATAGTTAAAATCCATCCTGAGAAATTCACTGGGAAACTTCTTGTCATTGTGGCTCTAAAGACATTCCTGTATAGGTTAATAATGAAAGAGGCATATGTCACACACCAGAGGCTGCAACATCACACCTTTATGTATTCATAAGACCAGGGAAAGGAACTGACCAGGCATGAACACACGCAGGAAAGGGAGACTTAAAAACACTCCCTCTGTGGGAAAAGAGCTGAGCTACTTCAGAGGAGACACAATTATGCTGAGAACCTTGGAAAATCTGAATTTAAAGAACCAACTGGTGCTTTTTTGAAAGTGCTGTAGATTTTGTATTAATTTCCCTCCTTAACAGCTATCCTCACATTCATTAAAGATCCAGCACTTACATTGCAAAAGCTTGTTCCCTATTCCACTGCACAGAGAAATCAGATTTTTGCTTTGTAGGATACCTTTACCTCTATAGGTCACTGCTTACCAGCACAGAAATTAAATATCAGACAATATTTATGTTTCAAACACAAATATCATTCAGTTATATTGGTCTCTGTATTTAGCACATCTGATTTCCCTCTCTCTTACAAACTTGCAGCTTCCCTAAAACAAGTGAGGTTGTAGCAAGGACACAATTTATGGGCAAATTATGCAAAGCTGAAATGTTTCTAGGGCAATGTTTTATAGTCCCTTAGAGCTCCATACATAGTATTTTACTGTGCACTCGAAAAGCATTTATTTACACACGTGTCTGAGGTTTGCTGTCAGGTTTAAAGTTCAGACTTTTCTCATCTAATCTAATTTGTCCAAGATGGATGGCCTCACTTTTTTCCTTTGGAAAACCAATGCTGTTACACTGTTTCCAATTCTTCCTCCAAAGCAAAACTTGGGTGTTGGCAGCTCCTCCAGAATTTCAAATCCTGCCAGACAGAAATTGAAATGCTTTTATTAGAAGGAAGTCGTTTTATTCGCCTCTTGGATAACCCTTTGCAAACCATTCTTTATTCGTCTGGAAAACTTGCAAGTCAGTTAATCTGTGAGTTTATAGGACTGTATTGTTACACTGCACCACTGCTTTATACAGCTGAAACTCTTCCATGGATAATAAAAATCCTATCTGGCTGACTTGCACAAATTAATGGCAGAAAAGATGAGAACTTGCCAGTAATTTCGGTTCCTCAGAAGGGATGGCTGTTTCAGATCCACACTGAGTTTCAAGCCTCAAGCATGAGATTCAGGAGCTGACTGGCATGTAAAAAAACCCTCCTAGATGGATCACAAGGGCAGCTGGGGAAGTGATAGAAAAGTCACAGTCTTGCTAGTTTCCCTAAACATGGGTAACAATGTTACCCCAATTTCGGAGCAATCAAAGGGTGAACTGGGTCTAGTAATCAAAGACCCAAAAAGTATCAGCCGGCCACACCCACTCTCCCAGGGTAATGAGACCGAAATTCCCAACCTCCCAAGTGTCAGGAAACCTGTCCTCCCTTGGCACTGGCAAACACAGGAGCTGTAATTCCCGAGGAAAACAGAGGGAAGACAGGCTGGAGCATTTACTAATCGCTTTACCTCCTCTAATCCTGATCTGGGAAAGTCAATATGCTAACACACACATTAAAATTCCCTCATGCCTTCCTTCAGCAACCCCACGTTGGCAGAGGGCTCTGTTCAGCTGCTTACCTTCTCTGAACTCGTTCAGCAGCTCCTCCTTGGTCCAGTTGCAAGAGGTGATGAGGAAGAAGCCCTCTGGTTTCAGCACCCTGCACAGGGATCCCACGTACAGCTTCCGCTTCCCCACCGCGTCGCTGGGGTCAAGGCTTATGGCATCAAAAGTCCCCTTGTCAATGCAAATGTCAAAGCCTGACAGCTCAGCTGAGGGTGCCAGGAAATCTTCTACCTAAACCAGAAGTCTGCAGCTGTGAGAACAATCTTCTACTCGGCAGCTCCTGAATCTTTAATGCAAAGCAAGAGTTTAGGGTACGAAGCTTCAATCCTGACAGTGGGTGTGCTCAGGGAAGGGTAACTCACAGTGCCATGGCAGCTTCTTTCTTCTCTACACATTGTGTGATGATCTATTTGCTGTAATCTAAAGCTCAAACTAACACACTTGAAGCTCATTCTTTAAATCATTATTTGTACTTTGATCCCTGCCATGTGCCAGGCACTGCACAAATGCAGAAGAACAGACAGAGCCTGCCACAAAGAGATTTTACAGCTGACACGCAGGAGCAGAGACATCACACAGGTACAGGAGGGGAGAACAGCACAGCAGAGAGCTCAGAATGACAGGCAGCCACAGAATCCCAGCGTGGCTGAGGCTGGAAAGGGCCTTTGGAGGTCATCTGCTCCTAGCCCTGCTCCAGCAAGGCCTCTCAACTTTCCTGCTGTTCAGCTACTGGCAGAGATTCTATCACTTAAGGATTTCTTCCTCTACCTCAAGTCTGAAATTCAGAATGTAGCAGCTAAAATACAGAAGTTGCCACTTGGTAAACCACTACACTGCTGCCTGTTCCAAGCAGGGAAATCTTGTTAGCCCTAATGACTGTTACAAACAAAAACCAAATAAAGACCAAAAATCTTCCCATAAATAGATTTATTTGGGTAGAGTTCTCTCACAAATGAATCTCAAAAGACATCATTCATTTAGTACACTGAGTACATCTGAATATCAGTTAGCTCATTTAATCTCGGGCTCAATTGCTTTCTATTTCCTCAGTTACCCTTCTCTCAAGACTTACCTTCAATTTAATGTTAGACATTCCTTCTTTCTCTCTTACTTTTTCTGAAAGCTGTATTGCAGAAGGTGAATAATCAATCCCTGTGAGATTCATGTAGCCAGACTTTGCCTAGACAGAAGCAGAGAATCTTAATCAGTGTGCTAGCCATTGATTTTATCCAGCCAGTATATTCCCTGCCTATAACCCAACTGCTCTCTCCTCCTCTTAATAACAGGAAAAAACACAACTCACCTTTTACTCATTTTTATACCTGTTACCATTTCAAGAGGTCAATAGCTGAATGAGCTGAAATAACTTTATTCTGTCCAAAAAACCTCACCCAAAGAACTGGTGACTGAAAGCTGTTTACGTCAAGGGGAAAACTGATGAAAAGTAACACCCTGGAGGGGAACAGCCTCTCTTATCTGCACCAAAAGTAACGTAGAAACCAGGAATTTTCAGTGATGACATGTGACAGATGCTTCAAAATATGCAAAAAAACATCTCTGACATGTAATATTGGACATTGAGCAATTATTTAGTTTATAACCCAAATTTTAAGAGCCAAAAGTTGTAATAGATTGCACTAGGACAGAAATCCACTGCAAAATCATACATTTTTCTAATTATTCATGCTAATGTCTATTTGAATACAACTATTTGCATGCTGCCAGGTGTCTGTATCAGCAATTTTCAGGCAGGTTATGCACCACATATAATAGCACACAGAGACTTTGTTAATCTAAGTTTGTTGGAGATAAGGATAACTCAGTTTAGGGAACTCAGTGAGATCCCAGCCACTCTTTGGCAAAGCAGTTGGGCTCCTGGCATCAGCTGGAGCTGGGCACATGGGAGGGGAGCAGGGACACACATCCTTGCTCTGAGGGAGAAGCTGAAGGGACCAGCTCAGGGTAGAAGGTATATGCTCAGGGTATCCCATGTGTCAGTGGGTCTGGCAGGATCCAAAGCTGATGGAAGAGCTCTGATCCTCTGGCCAGCTGCAGGCTGTCACAGCAGACACAGGGAGGAGGCTGAGGTTTGGAAAAACACATGGAGTGGTGTTAAGCAACCAGCTGCCTGTCTGCTTGTTCCAGAGGCTGACACCTCAACTGCCAGGAAAACGATGAGGAGTTTCCACAACTGTCCTTCCTCCTTGCAGCAGCCCCCCAGGCCTGAGCTCAGTGCTCACCAGCTGCTCTGAACTGAGGGCTAATTGCAGCTGAGCACAAAGCCACTGTTGTTTGCACGGGATGGAGAACATTTATTGCTCAGCCTCCTGCCCACGTTCCTCCCCAGAGCAAAGCAGCCTTCCTCAGATGCCTGTGCTGAAGGTTTGGGGGTGGAGGAGTAGTTCCCACAACAGCTCCTCTGTTTGCAAAGGAAAGGCTTGAGTCATTTCAGGGAGTTCCCATTCACTCCTCTAGTCTCGGGGGCAGAGAAGGAAGGTTTAGAGATAAACAACATTAAATGCTGCAGAACCTGTAGGGCCTGACTGTGACAGGAAGGGATCCTCCACTTGTGCCAAACGTGACCACACTGCACCCTGCAGCTGGCCTGCTGCCCTGGAGGTGATTTTATAGCACTCTGCTGCTGCTTCTTGAAGAAGCAGACTGAAGAGCAGAAGGAGCTTGGAACATTATCAGCTCTGCCCTGTGTTTAGGGCTGACACCCCCACTCAGGTGAGCATTCTCCACTTCAGAGAAGCTCCACATTACTTATAAAAATAAGAGGAGGCCAGAGCTTTCTGTGGCAGCAAGGTTTCCTCAGAAGAGCTGGAATTTTTGGAAGGCAAAAGAATTTTGCTGCAAATCCAAGCTACCAGATCCCTGAAGTTCACAGGGGTAGGACTACAACCTACTAAACGTATAAAAACAGCAAGAAGTGCCACTTATGTAACATTTATGTACCCTCTAGTAGTTCCCTTGCAAAGAGCTGCTACTTATGTCCTCTATGACTGAGTATTTCCCAGTACTGCCATTTCTATCTCATGATGGAATCCAACTCCAGCGGTGGAACAGTCCTACAGTAGCCGTCAAAAGAATTCCAACTTGATTTCCAAGCCTTGCAGCTAACACACAAAAAAGTTCCTTTTACATCAACTAAGCAAGCGAGACCCTGAATTATTTAGCAAAAATAAACAAGGTAATCTTTGAAGCCACTTTTCAAGAGGGAGCTGGACTGAAAATTTCCTATGAAAGAAACCACGGTACTCTGAGGTGCTTAATGTAAGGGAAGAGGGTGCTCTCACAGGAGTTCAAAATTTTTAAAAGCTATCAGGCTGTCATTTTCCCATTATAGTATGAAAAATCAGTTTCCTATTTGCAAGTGGAGTCAGTAGAAAATTGAAGTCTTACAAATAAGATTTTTCTGTTGGATACTTCAACCATGATAGAGTCTACCACTGCATTTAACAATCACCATTATCAGCCTAATTTTTCTTAGTGAGATGAACCATTTCTGCTTTTGCTGACATAAATTCTCCTGTGCTGTGGTGTAGCAGCCAGCCTCCATAAAGACTTTAAAGTCTTCTAATATCGAAGTCCATGTTAAAAAAATTCCACTTCAAACCTGACTTGGGCTTTCAGTCCTTCCAATTCCTACAGGAACTAATGGAGCCAATGGGGAATGCAAAACAACAGAAGCTGTGACAATTTAACAGCTCCTTTCTTTACCAACTCCCCTGCAGTATTACACCAAAAAGGTAAATCAAAAATAGGAAAAAAATATTGGAACTCCTGAGCATCTTGTCCACAACAAAAACATCAGAACACTTCAGAACACACCTGATCAGATTTCCCACCCTGACAGAAATGGACACTTCTTTAAAAGAAGTGTTACAACTTTTAAAGTTATTTACATAAAAGCCCTTGGGTTTACCTACTTCTTTATATCAATAATGAGTGTTATTATCAGAACTGAGTGCAGAGAAAAGGTCTGGTTTTGTACATGAGAGTACTTTGTGAATTAGTCAACTTCATTTCCTTATCTGGGGGAGTTTACACAACAATGGGAAGAAATGCAGTTTTAAATGTGGGGAAACAGGAAGGTAAAGTTAAAACAAGGGATGCTTAGGCTGATTGGTTTACAGAAATAATTCAAATTTTGAAGCTTGAAATATTGACACCTTTTGTGTTTCACAAAGGTTACAGCTCCCCATGATTACCACTGCCACTTGTGAGAACTGTATTTAAACTGCTTTGATTGTGTATAAAAAATACTCAAATTTTGCAAAATACCAACCAATTCAATCAGTAAAACACCATTCCCAGTCCCAATGTCAAGTACAGAGCTGTCAAGGGGGACCTTGTGCTTTTCCAACCACTTGATTATGCGTACCATGCTTTCTTCTCCAAACCTGGAAAAAACAAGGGCTCAGGTAATTAAACCAGAAAAAAATGTGCAAAAGGTACAGCAAGTTTATTTCATCACTCACTCTCTCCAGCTTTTGCAAAGCCCTTTTTACTGTTACTAAAGTGAAAGCTGCCATAGCTCATATTCCATGTTTGTTTTGTTCAGAGGAAAATTAATCCCGCAGCCTTAAAATTCACTGAAACACCAACTCTGGGAGGTGAAAGCATCCATGTATTTAAAAAGGAAGCAGCAAGGGCAACTTGTGTAGTTCAACCTGAGCTCAGGCATTAAAGGCACATTTGTCAGTAACATACACCTCAATTACCAGCTCAATTTCTGTGTAATTTCAAGTGCAGCTGAGCAATCTTCACTGTGAAATCGGGCAAGAGAGGAAGTGCTGGTTTCAATGGTAAAACTCCCCATCATTTTGTCAGAAACTTGTCGAATTGCTGGCTGTGGTTTTGCAATGTCTTTTACGGTAAAGAAACAACAGAAACACTCTGCAGGAGTTATTTTGTTTACCAGATTTCCCCGGTATCTCCAATGTCTTGAAAAGTTTGCAGTTCTCTTTCATACGCAGCATCCCAGCTGGAGTTGGGGGGGAAGAAAGGAGAGGATATCATAATTAATACTGGGAAATATTTAGATAAAAGAGGGATGGGAAGAAATATTGAAAGATTTTGGCTAGATATTTGGAAGAAATTGACTGTGAGGGTGGTGAGGCAGTGGTCCTCAGCATAAGAACAACATGAACTTGTGCGGGAGTGTCCATGGATTCACCTGGAGAAAAGGCTCCAGAGCCTCTTCCAGTGCTTTAAGGGGCTCCAAGAGAGCTGGAGAGGGACTTGGGGCAAGGGATGGAGTGACAGGACACAGGGAATGGCTTCAAACTGACAAAGGGCAGGGCTGGATGGGATATTGGGAAGGAATTATTCCATGTTGGGATGGGCAGGCCCCGGCACAGGGTGCCCAGAGCAGCTGTGGCTGCCTCTGGATCCCTGGCAGTGCCCAAGGCCAGGTTGGACATTGGGGTTGGAGCAGCCTGGGACAGTGGAAGGTGTCCCTGCCCATAGCAGGGGTGGCACTGTAAAGGATTTAAGGTCCCTTCCAACCCATTCCATGATTCTCTAATAAGATGAGAAGGCTCTATCCTCTGCGCAGCAGTGCCGCTTTACAGAATCACAGATTCTCCAAACAAACAAATAACATATAAACCAGAGACCGGCTTGTGTAGAGAGGGGACTTTAAAGCCCTTCTATTTCCACCCCGCGCGCCGCGGGCAGGGCCACCTTCCGCAGCGCGGGTGGCTCCGAGCCGCGTCCCGCCCGTGCCCGCCCCCGCTGGGGCACACCCGGTGCCCGCCCCGTGCCCCGGCACTCACTGCTCCCTGGTGCCCAGCACCGAGGGGCTGAAGGGCTCGTCCCCGGCCAGCGCCATGCCCGGCACGCCCCGGAACCAGCGAGCGCTGCGGGCGGAGCGGCCGCGGCCGCTCCCGGCCGGGAGGACCCGGGCTCGGTGGTGCGGCCGTGAGGGGAGCCCGGCCGGCTCCGGGACCTGCCGTGTTTTGTGGTCTTTTTTAATCCCTGCTGTTCTGATCGCCGTGAGGAGAGCATGGCCGGCTCCGACACCTGCCGTGTTTTGTGGTCTTTTCTGACCCCTGCGGTTCTGATCGCCGTGAGGGGGCACGGCCCGCTCCGACACCTGCCGTGTTTTGTGATCTTTTCTAATCCCTGCGGTTCTGATCGCCGTGAGGGGAGCCCGGCCGGCTCCGAGACCTGCCGTGTTTTGTGATCTTTTCTAACTCCTGCGGTTCTGATCGCGGTGTGGGGGGCACGGCCCGCTCCGACACCTGCCGTGTTTTGTGATCTTTTCTAATCCCTGCGGTTCTGATCGCTGGGATCACCTAAAATCCCGTCCTGAGAGTGTCCAAGGCCGGGTTGGATGGGGCGTGGAGCGACCCGGTCTGTGCAAGGTGTCGCTGCCCATGGCAGGGGTTGTAAGTAAATGGTCCTTAAGGTCCCTTCCAATTAAAACTATTGTGTGGTTCGATGAAAATCAGTGCAATATTTAAAAGAACTGCAATATTAAAAGAATATTTATTCTTTTCTATATTTATTCGTTGCAAAGGTCACAGATGCTCTTACAAGGTTTATTGCAAGGTGTTTTAATACTAAGAGTGAGAAACAGCACTGCTGCACAGTTGCCTCCTGTACAGCTCCGTGTGTGTGAACTACGGCATTCCTTCCCGATATCCCATCCAGCCCTGCCCTCTGGCAGTGGAAGCCATTCCCTGTGTCCTGTCCCTCCATCCCTTGTCCCCAGTCCCTCTCCAGCTCTCCTGGAGCCCCTTTAGGCTCTGGAAGGGGCTCTGAGCTCTCCTGGAGCCTTCTCCTCTCCAGGTGAGCACCCCCAGCTCTCCCAGCCTGGCTCCAGAGCAGACGGGCCCCATCTCCCCATCACCTTTGTGCCTCCTCTGGTCAAGCTCCAGCACATCAATGTTCCTCATGACGAGACAGACATTGAGGGGCTGGAAGGGAACGAAGCTGGGACTGATCTGCAGCCCCAGGAGGGGCTGAGGGAGCTGGGAAGGGGCTCAGCCTGGAGAAAAGGAGGCTCAGGGGGGATCCTGTGGCTCTGCACAACTCCCTGACAGGAGGGGACAGCCGGGGGGGTCGGGCTCTGCTGCCAGGGAACAGGGACAGGAGGAGAGGGAACGGCCTCAGGCTGGGCATGAGGACGTCAGGTTGATTATCAGAAGGAATTTCTTCATGGAAGAGATTGTTGAAGCTTGGAAGGGGATGCCCAGGGAGGTGGGGAGTCCCCATCCCTGGAGGTATCCAATGAAACCCGGGACGTGTCACTCAGTGCTCTGGGCTGGGTGACAAGGTGGTGATCGGTCACAGGTTGGGCTCGATGGGCTCGGGGCTCTGTTCCAAACTCAACGGTCCAATGTCTCGCTCCCACAGTTTCCCACCCTTCTCATGCGGGTACCCACTGTCCCCCGGGACTACACTCCCCATGACGCCCCGCGGCACCGCCGGAAGCGGGCGTGCGTCCGGCGCGCGTGCGCCGTGGCGGCGGCGGCGGCGGTGTGTCCGTCATGGCGGCGTCCATCTCCGGCTACACCTTCAGCTCCGTGTGCTACTGCAGCGCCAACAGCAGCGCCGACCACGTACGTGCCCCCCGCCGCCGCCCCGGGCCCGCGGGGTTCCCTCACGCTGTACCCCGGCCGGCGGTTGCGCTGCGCAGCTTCCAGGTCGCGCCGCCGCCGGTGGGGCCCGGCCGCGGGTCACAGCGGGCGGGGGCGGCCCCAGACGGACACAGCGGGGCGGGATGTGGGGAGTCCGGGCGGGATGTGAGGCGTCCGAGCGGCTCTCCGCGGGATGTGGGGTGTCCGGCATGTGGGGTGCCGCGGATGCTCCGCGGGGTCTCCGGGATATGGGGTGCCCGGTTTGTTCCTTTCCGGGTAGGATGTGGGGTGTCCTGGCTGCTCCCTGGGATGTGCGGTGCCCAGAGTGCTTCTCCCGGGATGTGGGGTCCCCAGCATGCTCATCCCGGAATGTGGGGTGTCTGGGCGGAATGTGGGGTGTCTGGGCGGGGTGTGGGGTCCGCGGGATGCTGCCGCCGGGATGCGGGGTACCAGGAGTGCTCCCCGTGGGATGTCCGGGCTGTTCCCCGGGATGTGGGGTGCCCGGGGTGCTCCCCGCGGGGTGGGGCTCCCGCAGGACACGGACTGTAGGAGGAAAACGCTCCTATAAAAGCTCCATGAGCGGCTTTCCAGCAGCTGCCACTGACCATGGGCGCAGTGCAGAGCCGGGGTGTTCCCGAATCCCTCGACTTTGTTGGCACGTTTTTAGCCTGAGCTTGCTCTTTTCCTCTGCACCTTGTGCCAAAACCTCCTGATTCCAGCTCTGTCTCCTTCTTCATTTTGGGTAGGGATGGAGGATAAATTAATTAACCTTAAAATTGCCTTACTTTTAAATTGCCTTCTGAGTTTTGCAATCCCCGGTGTTGTTCAGGGTCCAGCCCAGTCTCCACACTAAAATTTGTGTAAGTCCCTGCAGGTTTAAACTCCTCTTCCCTTGGCTTTGCTGGAGCAGAGCAGCATCATGCTCAGGCCTCCTTTTTCCCCTGGGGCTTGGGCAGAGCCCTCCCTTTTGTGATGTGTTTGTCTTGAGTAGGTTGTGTGTAGAATGTTCCTTTTGGACAACCCATCTCTGTAGTGTTGTAAAAGGATGCTGGCAAAGCAGAAAATCACCTTTGATAAAACCTCAGGGCAGTTTATACCCACTGCAGCTCAGATGTGTCTTTCAAAATTCATCTTTGTTTCAGTTTGAAGCTAAGAAAGTTACAGTAAACAACTGCATATAGTGGATATTCTTTTTTCTATTTTTAATCTTTTTCTTTTAAAATTGCAGGAAGGATTTCTGCTGGGAGAGGTGAGACAAGAAGAGACATTCAGCATTAGTGATTCACAGATCAGCAACACTGAATTTCTACAAGTGATAGGTAAGTGATGTAATTTTGAGACGGTCTGAAATAGGCACTGCTCAGGTTTCACGTTTTCTGGAGGTTTCATTAAGAATTGCTTCTCGTGTGAGACCATCACAGGGAGTATCAGACTTTCAGGATCACGTTTACCACAGTGTCTGTGTGTTTGTGGTTGAGATGTGAGGAAAGGAAACAAATCTTTGCAAGTTACAGGGGTTTTATGCACCTCCTTTTATGGAGAAAAGGTTGTTTATTGAAGATATTTGTCTGCGTTCTATGATGGAGAAATTACTGTGGGGAATTTCCTGCTTGATACAGTTGCCTAAATACAGCATGTGCTCAAAATAAAACCAATTCATTGCTTGATTTACTGATTCTGAAAGGGGCAGATTTTCAGTAGCAGGTTTGGATGGATGGCTGGAAGTTGGTGACATCATAAACTGTCACAGCAGGACTGGACAAGGAATATTTGTCAGACAATTTGTTGATAAGCACAAGTTCTGTACAGCTGATGCGTGGTGAAAACTGAACAGAGATCAAAGATCTTGCTGTTAAGTGTTGGTTGAAGGAGATTTTTTTAGACATGAGTGAGAAGCTGTTGCATGTTTGGTTTATAGCAAATAGGAAAGCCCTGAAAGAAACTGCCTTTTTGTTTCTGGATATATAACCAACTGTTAAAATATATTTGAACCCCCTAAAATAACTGGCTTTGTGAATGTGATCCCAGATAACAAAGCAGGGTGTGCATAAAGCTCAGTGAAAACACAAACAGCTCTGGATTGACTCTAAGATGTTATTCTGACACAAAACAGGTGATCTGTGAACATGTGCAGTGGCACCACGTTACATCCCAAGAGATTTCCCACCTTGCAGTGGTGATGGTTTTGTGCTCTGGACTCCAGAAGGTTGAGTAGTTTCCTGTTCTGGTTATTCCTAAGAGAACACGGGTGGTAAATTGAAGTGTCAGTTATGAGCTAAATTACAGAAGATAAAGGCATAGCATTTTTTGTGTTTGCATATAATCACTATCTGAGTGTTGCTGATGGCTCTGTGTGTTCAGGCAAAACTGACAGAGCCAGTCATTTTTAGTTTTTTAAATTAGACCTTGCTCTTCAGTGGTCAGTGATCTTGGTTATTGTTGGCGGTGATGTCACCACCTGCAGCCTTGGCCTGGTTTCCTAAACCAAATGTTTGTGGTGTTAAAAATTGCTCCCTTCTTAATTACCCCTTTGTCACATTATTGGTTACAGTGACTTTATGAAAGTGGGAATTACCCACTCCTGAAGACCTTCTGGATATTTTTTTAATTTGCCATTTTTACTTCAATATTTATTCATCAAAATTAACTCTTGGACTCCCAGTTCAGCTCATGAGGTCTACAGTTTTGTGGCACTGTTGTCACACATGACTTTTAACTTTCTTTTGTGTCTCCTTAGTGATGGTGTTTAAATATATAAGTGTGTGTACATAGTATGTGTACTAGATACATATATATATAAAAATAAGTCAGTGTGTAAACTTTAAATGTAAAATGTTGGCTGCTTCATGGGGTCTGAGCAGGAGGCTTTTTGCTTCCTGTTTCTCAAAACACAAGGTCTGTGTAGCAACCTCATCACCTAAGAAACAAGAATGTTGTTGCAGTCAATGTATTTGCTGGAAGGAATTGTTCTAAGCTGGAATAATTGTGCTTACAGGCTTTGTTAGCAGATTGTTTCCACAGATGCCTGCATGGTGGTGGGAAAATATTAGCGTTGATACAATTTTATATCAAATAAAAGGAGTCAGTAACTCTAACAGCAGCATCCTGAGGAGTTCTTGCCAGTGAGAATGTGCAGTTTCCCAGGCAGTGTGCCTGGAATGGATGCTCAGGGCCTTGTTTTGATAGACACCAGACGTGCTGAGATGTGGATGTGTGCTGGCTGCTGTTGTTGGGAGCTGTGATCCCTCCTCTGGTGCCTCTGCTGAGATGGCAGCCCCGAGCAGCAGGTGGTGAATCACTGCAGGGAGGCAGAGCCAGAACAAAGTTACTGCTGAACTCCACTGGGGTTCTGCTGAAGGAGCTGGAAATATTTGTGCTGTGTCATCACAGAATCTCAGGGTGCTTTGGGTTGGAAGGGACCTTAAACCCCACCTTTTTCCACCTCCTGCCATGGGCAGGGACACCTTCCACTAAACCAGGTTGCTCCAAGCCACTGAAAAAATAAGTCATGCTTGGTGTTGGCAAGACAGTGTAAGATTGGATTTTTACTCTTTTCTTACTCTCCTCTGAGATTACTGACTTGTTACAACCTTTGCTGATTAAATAAGCATCTTAGCATTTATCACAACCTTTTCAATGAAAAAACACTGCCCTGACTTTTTAATATTTCATGTAACAGAATTATAAAGTGCAGCTAAATGTTTTGAAATTGCTTTTAACCCTTTTTCTCATTAGACATTCTGTTTGCCTTGCCTCTTTAAACACTACAATGCATAATATTTCAGTGGTTCCCTTCCCCATCCCTTTTTTATTCCTTCCTGCTGTAATAAACAATGTGTATGGGTGCAAGTAAGCTGTTGTGGAAACATGTAGAAAAAAACCCAAACATCAGAAATAAGGAGTTTGTAACTATCAAATAGTATCAAAAGTGTGTATTTGAGGCTCAGATAAACCTCTGTGTATTTGAGCAACTGTATGCTTATTAAAATATTTTTCTATGTAAAAGTGCAAATTATAAAGTGAAGGCAGTTTTCTGGGTATGGTGCTGTGTCATCAAGCGTTGAGACATTAAGGGCAGTGTGTGGTCTGACACAAATGTTTCTTGCTCAGTAGTTCTGATGTGGGAAGTTCATGCAAGATCTGCCACTGTAACTTCTCTTTGCCTGGAGCAGTTGGACATATGTCAATTTTGTTTGTTTGTTTGTTGTTGCAGAAATCCATAACCATGAGCCTTGTTCAAAACTCTTTAGGTAAGCTTCTTTTGTTGTCTTGCTGTGGTGGCTGCAGAATACAAAAATAGGGAGCTCCCTGCAATATATTAGCATTTCAAATGTCCCTACCAATGTTTGCTCATCTGATGGTTTTATAGAAACACACAGAAATGGCACCAACCATGACAATCAAAGTAGGAGTTTACAGTTTTAGTGTAGCTTGGAAGGGGTTTATTTCTCTATCTCTTTGGATTTCCATCTTGTGTAGCTGGTGGAGGTAGGGCAGCAGTCAGGTCAGCTTATATCACTCTGATGATGAGGATGAATGTCAAAATCAATTTAAATTATTGTAGTCTTTGGCTGGCTCTGCCTGGGCCTGTGGGTCACAGCATTCCCTGTGTGCCCTAACCCAGGTAACTTGCTGGGTTAACAAGCTGGTTTGTGCTTAGTGCTACCAACCTGCACCAACTAATTATTGTAAAATTTTCAGCTTTCTAGTTATTTTTGCCTTCTGATCTCCTGAACTCCAGAATTTAAATTAAATATGGGGCTAATATATTCTATTTAACAGCTTCCATCTATTTACATGTAGATTTTCTCTATAGTCCTCACTTGTTACACAGTGATGGCTTCTAAAGTGCTGTCTAGAATTCCTTCTGAGGAGCAACTCCCAATTAATCTCCTCTTGTCTTGAGAGATTTCCAGCCAATTAAGAAGACACAGTAGCTTAGACATTATGATTGGCACTGGTTGCATTAAAGAGAAAAGCTGCAGTCAGTCACTTGCTGGCTGATAATTACAGAGAGGGTACTGTTAACCCAGTGATGTAAATGCTGCAGACTCCACACATGGAGATAATATCCAGTGTCTGGTCAGCTCCTCCTGGATCCCAGGGATGCTTTGTGCAGCACATATCCACACTGGTCACGTTCCCTGCTTCCCCCAGGCAAGGAATTGGTTGTTAGTGCCAGAGCTGATGGAGGAAGGGGAGCAGGCAGGATCTCACTGCTTAGGAAAGCTGATGAATTCATTTACTGCACAGCACCAGAAACTCTCACAGCTTGTACACTTTTTATCAGGACCAGAGCATGCTGTTGGTTATTCCTATAAAGCACAGGCAGAGAAAGAGTTCAATATCCACTGCTTACCAGGAGTATAAATAAATATTGCAAACATGAATTGAAAAAATTGTGCAGATGTAACAGTGTCTCAAATTTGTCATTAGTTGTAGTCTGAGTTTTCCCAACAACTTACACCTTGAAGCAAATGATATTTCTACCCTTATTTACCAGCCAGGCACTGAGCTCAGGATTTGGTGGTTTTTTACCCCACTCCCCAAAAGTTGAAGTCATAGACCCCTAAACCAGAGTGTTTTCCTGCACTGCTTTAGGTGTTAGTGTCAGCTCCTGAAAGAGACCAAGGAGGAATCTATTTTCAAATGTTTTTCCTTTTATCATGCACTCTGATCTACCTGAATTTCTAAACTTGTCTGCATAGGTAGATTTATAAATTCCCAAATCTGTCATTTCCACAGAATAACAACATGTCAGGGTTTGGGTTCAGCTGTGGAAGCAGAACCATATGGAAAGACTGTGATACATTGAATTATTGCTGACTCTTTTGGCTTCAAGGATCCAGCCATGTGAGTGCAGTAGCAGGATTGGAGCTCAAGAAATTGATTTGGAGTTGCATCTAAAATGGTCCTGCTCTCATTTCTTCTGGGCTGGTAGGCTTCTGATTATCAAAGCAGGGTCTTACAGAATGCAGGTCAAAATAAAATTGCACAGTGCATTTCTGTTGATAAAAGCACCTTCCACTAAATTGCTTTGTCTATCTGGAAATTGTATTGTCTAGAATGCCATCTACTTGTAGAACACTCAAAGTATAAATTATTTACTTTTTGTATAATATGTGTGTATAAACTGTGTACCTACCCTTCTCTCTTCCTTTTTGTTCAAGCTTTTATGACTATGCAGGCAAAGTTAACGAGGAGAGTTTGGACAGGATTCTCAAAGACCGAAGAAAAGTAAGTTTTCTATCTTTTCCTCCTGTTGTAGGCATTAGAAAGCGTGGGTTTGGAAAACAGATAATAAAAAAAAAGGTAGTTAACTAGAGTAAATACTTCCCTTCACAAATCTGATGGTTTGTTTTGATCCAGGGCTTATCCTGTACAGAAGTTGTTGGATTTGTGGTGCTTAGATTAAACTGGGGGCAATGTCTAATTTCCCTGAAGAAATGCAAAGGATTTAAGTGTAGGGCTCCAAAAGTGTAGGCCTGTATTGACCATCTCAAATCTCGAGGAATTCAGTTTGTTTTGTTATCCTAAAGCTTTTTGGGTAATAGTGATACCACAATTTCAGCCCCTTTATTGTCAGAAGGTAAATCTGTGTCTCTCAGGTAACACTGTGGGTTTTTCCTGCTGTACTTTGATTTCAGAACGTTATTGGATGGTACAGATTTAGGAGAAACACTCAGCAGCAGATGTCATACAGAGAGCACATCATTCACAAACAGCTGACACACATCCTTGGAGTGCCTGATCTCGTCTTCCTTCTCTTCAGCTTCATTTCCACTGCAAATAACTCAACACATGCTTTAGAATATGTGCTTTTTAGACCAAACCGAAGGTAAGCAAACCCTGCCAATGAACCAGTCCTCATTCTTTGTTCTGCTTTTTACTGCTATTCTTTAAACCATTTAGGAGTTTCTGCAATTGCACTTAAAGAAAGCTTTGTGTTTGTCTAATGATGTCTTGGGGTGCTCGTTAATGATGACAGTTGTTTTGGGGTTTTTTTGTGCAAATAATCTATAAATTAAAATTAGGGTGAGCAAAAATTCTTTTCAATCTCTAAATTATCAGACAAAAAAAATCTATTTTAAGAGACATCAGATCTTCTTCATCTTAGATGTTTCTTCTAGTGGATCTGAATGTTATCTCTGGTAGTTTGCACATTAGAAAGGTTCTTGGAGGTGTAGATATAGCTCTGTATTAAGGGGTTTTGATCCTGCATTTATTTTGAACACAACTTGTAATATTCAACTACTTTTATAACAAACCTAACACAGAAGCTTTAAAATTAGATGAGTTCTGATCATCAGAGGGATGGGATAATATCAAGGCTTTTGTAAAGAACCTTTCTCAAATGAATTAAGAAATCTTTCTGAACTTTCTCTGCAGGTATAATCAGAGAGTGTCACTTACTATTCCTAATCTAGGCAACACTAGTCAACAGGAATACAAAGTTTCTTCAGTGCCAAATACTTCTCAGAATTATGCCAAAGTTATTAAGGAACACGGGTAAGGACTTTTCCTTTTTAAATAAAGCAGTCATCAAGCTCTACACTCTGTACCTCACAGAGAATAGTACAAATGCGCATGTTGAGCAGCAAAGAACCAGTTTTGAATTCTTGGTGTTTTTCTTAAGTATTTTCAATTTAATGCCATAAATTCAAAGTAGCTTTTCTGGCTGATAACAATGAAATTATACAAACTTAAAGATTCTGGCACAAGTTTTACCTCATTTAAATAAGACTTTATTGTTCCAGAAGGAATTTTGGTATTGAATATGCTGCTGTCCAAATTTTTGTTTATGACAGTATGGTACATTTATAGCAATATGCTATTGCTAAAATAGCATATTTAGAAATAGGATACATTTTAAAAATACAGAGATAGACTGCTTAATAGGAGTTCAAAGACAGCATGAGCTAGAAACCTGTATTGTTTTTTCTCACTAATGATTTCTGCTTTGTTTTCGTTTTTAGTACTGATTTTTTTGACAAAGATGGAGTGATGAAGGACATCAGGGCTATCTATCAGGTTTATAATGCACTTCAGGAAAAAGTACAGGTAACATCCTTTACTCCATATTGGTCTGTATGTATGTGGCATCTGTTATTCACCCTTTGGTTAAAGCAGGAGTGGAGGAGATGGAGATTTGTAGAGTTCATAAACAATCATCAACTGTAGGAAAATAAGACTGACTTTAAATGTTTCAGTTTCCATTTAATGTGAGCATTTGCAGTGGCTTCTGTGAAAGTGATTGGTACAAATAGCACCAATTTTTTGTCTTTTGCAAGTAAATGATTTAATACTTAGTGATTAATTGGAGGTGTTAGTCATTTTTAAGGGTTAGCAGTGAAGAGAAGCCCTGCTGAAGGCTGTAGGGATTTGCAGAGGTTTAAAAATGACTCCTGGCTCTGGATATGGAGCATGAGCAGAGCACCATCTGTTAGTTAAAACTTGTGAACATTTTGTGTGGAGCATGAGTGAATCCTGCTCCAAATGTGCCAAAGCATCTGAAAATGCCTCGAGTGTCTGCTCTGCTCATTGTGAGCTTGTCAGTTCACAGCTTGTCCTGTGTGAAGAGCAGTGGAGCTGTGCTGCCCCAGGAGCTCACACATCTGCTAATTGTGCTGGAGTCACAGCTTGTTGCCAGGCTTTCCCTTTACATCTGCCCTGGGGGGATTGTGTCTCTGCTCCAGCTCAGCTCTGCTGGCTGCCTCCTGGAGCAGGGAACAAGGAGTCATCCCTCCAACCATCCCCTGCACCTGCCTGCACAGGGGGAGCTGCTCTTTCCCACTGGGAAGTTGCATCTTCCAGCCTCCTTTGGAAGGTGGGTAAGGCAGGCACTTGCAAGGCAGCTTCAGGGAATAGCACATTTCTCTTCAGAGATGTATCCATTAGCTAATGGCTGTGTTCTGCACTGCTGTTCTTGCCAGGAGCACGCTATCCTCTGTGCTCCTGCTGCTGTTTCAGTTAGTGTCTGGAGAAATGGAAATGGGCTTCTTTAGCCTGGAGAAAAGGAGGCCGAGGGGAGACATTGTTGCTCTCTTTCTCCCGGATAACAAGCCACTGGAGGAGAGGAAACCACCTCAAGTTGCACCAGGGGAGGTTTAGATTGGAGATGAGGAACAATTTTTTCCCTAGAGCTGTCAGGCATTGTAACAGGCTGTTCAGGACAGTGGTGGAATCACCATCCCTGGAAGTGATCATCACCAATACTTAATTTCATAGGATCACAGAATGCTTTGGGTGGGAAGGGACTTTAAAGCTCATCTCATTCCACCCCCTGCCATGGCAGGGACACCTTCCACTGTCCCAGGCTGCTCCAAGCCCCCTCCAACCTGAACACTTCCAGGGATGGGGCACTGAACAACTTTGGATTTTATTACAAATCTTCTGTCATGATGAATTATTTGGAAACACTTTTCCTATAATGCAGCAACAGCCAGTAAAGAAAATAATCTTGAGGTTGAGTATTTCTGCTACAGTTCAATCATGCTTTTAGTTTTGTGCTTCAGTGGCTTCTTATCTGGTAGTTGTTAATGTTGTCCTGAAATTATTTCCTATATTTTTGCCCAATCTTAGCATATCTTACATTTTTCTCCCAGGCAGTTTGTATAGATGTAGAAAAAAGTGAACGTGTTGTTGAATCTTTTCAAGCTGATGTAAACAAGTTAAAAAGGCAAATCGCACAGAAGAAGAATGAAAAAGAAGAAGAAATAAGTAAGTTGACTTTTAATTTTTTTTTTCAGAAGCAGATGCTGTGAGGAGAAAAGATTTTGTGGAGTTTAAATAATTGTTGTATTGCTGGTAACTCATGGGAAAAAACATCCCATTGGGAAGGGCAATATGATGGATTTATGCTGAATGACACCTGAGCTGTGAAAGTGTGTGTTGCAGGTATTTCTGCTGGAATCATCCAGTATTAGCAAGCTTAAAATATAGGAGGACAACACTGTAAAGAAAGAATGAGCAATTCAATTCTGGAAATAACACAGGAAGAGATCAGTTGTAGGAAAAGAAAAGTGGGGAAAAAAAGCTGAAAACTGGAGAGATTCTTTTTGAAGGAAAGAAACAGGGTACTGTGCTCACAGGCCAGGAGCTATCCATGGTTTTATAAAGTTTTTATTCCCACTCCCATTTGCTGACTTAGTGGTAAAGATGTTTAGCACTGAAATACCATTTTTCAGTGTTGAAGTAAATCTTTGTAGGTGTTATTCATCTTATTTTGCTGCTCCATAATCTCCTGAGTCAGTGAGCCTTGCTGTGTGAGCAGATTTGGCTGATTGCCACACTGTCCCTCCTTCCTAAAAACTGAGTGTGGCCTCAGGAGACTTTGGTTAGCAGGAGATAGGTTTTGTGAAGAACTTGGTTCTTTCCAAAGAGGCACTGCTAATCTAATTGAATTTGTGAGTGCAGGGGAAGACTGAAGGTAAAGGGTAGGGGCAGAGAATAGGCAAATGGGAAGTAAGATAAAAACCTAAATAATTCATAAGCAAATTGAACATTTCAGCAAACACTCCCTTTTTTTAATCCGTGTTTTGAAATGATAAGCAAATAGTGAAATTTTGTCATTTTAGCTGTGAGGTGTTTTTTATTATTTCTGTATCCTGTTACCTAAAGCAGTGTGTGACAAAAAGATGGTTTAGATGGGTGAACACCCTAAACTCTGCAATGCTGTGACTGGTATTTTAATTTTCTCCAGGCAGCAGGGCACTGTTATCACATGAACATTTTAATGCACACTTTGATCTGTCAGCCCAAGTTCTTCTTTCTCTGAACCTCAAAGATAAGGTAACAGAGCCAGGATTAGCCCAGGACCATTTAAAAGGTGGAAGTAAATGAGTCACTGCTGTTTCCTGCTTGGCTGGAGTTGAAGTAGGCAGGGAACTGCTACTATGGGGAAGCAGAGGTGGGTATTTAGTGTGACTGGAGCTGATCCCAGCACAGATGGGAAAAGCTGGGGGAGGAGGAGGAAGAGCAGTCAGTGCTCAACTCTGGTACTACCAGGGAGATGCAAATGCTGGACTCAGAATTCATGCCAGAGCAGGGAATCATGTGAGAGGGCTGAAACAGGAAAACATGCAGCTTGGAGCTCTGCAGTATTTTTAGATGTGAGTAGTTAATTACTGAATCTGGCCTTCTGTTCCCTCACTTGCTCAATGCTGGGAGAATTTCCTCAGTTTTAGTGAGGAAAAGGGAGAGTTTGATTCCAATTCCTGCAGGAGTGTTGTGTGAGAGCTTGGTGTTCTTACAAACTTTGGGTTAACGGGTTATGGCTGAAACACTCCATTATAAAAGGCAGTTGAGACTTTAGTTGCCAGATCACTGAAATAGTTCTGTGATAGCAGGATGTTCCAGGCTTTGGTGAGTGCTGTGCACTTCCCAGATGCCAGGAAATCTTCCACTGCAGATCTCCTGTTGTGGCCCAGAAATGGAGTGCTGTTATGTAGCCACTTGAGGGAATATGATCTTTTTATTCCCAAGAGACATCTCAGTGACTTGGTTAAAGGAACTCTCACCCTTCATATGGGGTTTCTCCAGAAATACAGTGTTACAGTAAATAGAGCTGATCCCACTGTGTCCATCACCTTACACATTCCAGTGTCAGTTCTGGCAGGTTTGTTGGTTAATAACCCCTTAGGAGCTAGTCAGAAACTTCAGTCTCTCTCAGTGCTTAACAAAACTTCCTGCCAGGAAGTCTTTCCTTGTATCTAGTGTACAGTACTCAAATTTACCTTTCTGCAGCAGCCTCCTTGGCACATTTAAGAATAAAATGGTTTCCTCAGTCTTCCCTGCTAATCCCAGTTTTTCCAGCCTTTCCTCTTAGGTCATGATTATTAGATCTCTGACAAGTCCTTGTGTTTTGTAGCATTTCTCCAGTTTTCCCTATTTTTTAAACTGTAGTGTTCATAGTTACATATATTCTGGTTGTATTTTTAACAACTACAGTGAAATGATACATACCTGTATCTCCACAGCTAAGCACACCTCATGCATATTGATATTTATAGTTTACATAAATCAAGTTTCTTCTCTGCAGAAGGATGCAAGTGTTCCTCATTTTGCAGCTTTTGCAGTTCATTATTATTCCTGTGCATGTCTTCCTCAAATTATTTTCCAAATCAGCTCATTTGAGATGACTTTCACATTCCTGTTCTGATACCCTGCTACACTCCCAGCTATAATCCCATCATTTAGATTTTTAATGCGAGTACAGTTTTTAAAATAATAATTTGAGGGAAGAAGACATAGTGATTTCTTTGCAAGTGTTATGAGATTGTCCCCTAGCACAAGGGGCATTGAAAGAGAAAGTACAAACTGACATTTTTAAGATACAATATCAAATATCAATTATCATGGATGAAAAGTGAGTTGAGTTTTACTGAATAAGACACAGGTGGAGAGGAACAGGCAGGTTAAGCCCTAACACAGGTGCTTTTTGATGTGAGAAGGATCTGAAAAATACAGAGAAAATATGAGGTGGAAACTGCAACAGGCTGTGGAAACATCCTGTAGCTATGTTTTTTGGGAGCTTAAACTGGAGGAAATGATCTGTACAGGATGACTCTGCACATGAAAGTGTAGCATGTTTGCACTTGCATAGTTTATTTGCTTTCTGACTCATTTTGGTTTGAAATGGGATCACTGGGATGGATAACTGAGCTGTGCTGATCCTGATGAGGCTCGTGGCTGCGCTGCTAAATTTAGGGAAGTTTGTAGCACTCAAAGAGTAGGATGCAGTGTTATCAAGATTTGATGTGATGGTCAGGGGTAGTGTATTGATGACTCTATAAGCCTAAAATCAGAAGTGTGAAAGATGAGTAGAGCAGACTGAGAGGACATAATCCAGTGCTGGAGTTGGAAAGCAGTGCCAGGCATGAGTATTTGATAACAAACAGAAAGAGAGAAGAGAGGACAGGCGAGGTGGTCACAGCTCAGGTATGTGGAGCACGTTGCCAAGAAAGCATTAAGTACCCCCTGTTCTTTGCTTTGTAGGAATGCAGCAGGCAATTTTAAGCAGGCAAATGCCAACAGATAACGTGGAACCCATGTTTGTTCCCCGAATGTCCTACACTGGGTTTGCTGTGGAAGGCTGCACACTTGAAGACTCGGACGTCTCCGATCCTCCCCCGCCGTACTCGGATTTCAGCACGACCACTCAAGACAGTTCTGGCAGCCCCGGGCTCCTGGAGAGCACCAGCATCTTCATGCCCCGGCCTCAGGCAGTTGGTTCTTCCAGTTATGTTTCCACAACTGCAGGATTGAAATATTCTGGCAATGGAGCATCCATGCCATCTTCCCAAAGAGCTCTCGCTGACAATGTTGACGAATCAGAAGACAGTGATTATGAGAATTTGCTTGAACCCACAGAGTCCTCTGACAGTGAATACTCACAGACAAGGGAGTCACGACCTTCAGCACATCCCGATGGTGATTCCAGGAACACTCAAACTTCTCCGATTTGATAGGGGGGAAAACAAAAAAAAAATCCACATGACACTGTTTTTTCATAATTGTTACCGAGAGATTTTGGGGATTTGACCCGGAGGAAATGAACTACACAGGATTACTGTGCACACGAAATGTAGAAGACTTGCACTAGATGGTTTATTCACCTTGTGATACATTTTGCAAGTTTTATAATGGAATCATTAGGATAATCAAGTTGTACTAATACTGATGAGGTTCATGGATGTACTGGTAAATTTAGGCAAAATGAAATTTATAGAGATCTTGTAGCTTTTGTTGCCATATTTTGTTTAAGACAATAAATCGGGATGTAGTAACTAAGCACAGTTAGTCTACAGATAATGTTCTCAAATCAAAACTTACCTCTTGCACTATCATGCCTTGAATTTTAATTTTTGAAAGGGAAAAATAAATATATCAGCCGCCTTCAGAATAGCTTTCTATGGTAAGCCAAATTGGCCTTTGCAAGCAAAGAAATCTTGATAATTCTGAGAAACCTGGTTGGAAAAGATGTGGTCAACCTCGTTCTGTGGGCCTGCCCTCATCAGAGGAGGGGCTTGGTTCAACCCTTTTTACAAACAGAATGTGTCTCACTTCAACTGATGGTTGCCTTTTTCTCTGTAAAGGGTGTTGGGGGGGTGGGATGCCTGGTAAATCATCCAAATGAATGTCATAAATAGAATTATTCTGGTTTCACTGGGTTTACAATGACTTTACGCCACACTAGCCTCATTTATTGTCTCATGTGTTCTTTTAGCATAAATATGAAGTGCACATACAGAAGTAAATGACCGACAGAAGTAGTAAATTCCATCATGATTGGACTTCGGAGTCTGCAAATTACAAACATCAGAGACTGCTACTTGCATTTTATTTGCATCTGAGTATTGGATTTACGCTTCTAGATGAGTTATTTTATGTGATGAATAGGGGATAGGGTAGGAGAAGATTGTTTGGAGAGTCCCCTGGGTTTATTACCTCTTTTCCTCTGGGTGAAACATGTAAATGATTATTTTAATTTGAATTACAGCTCTTGTCAGAAAACTGCCGTTTGGGATAAATGAAGTGTGGTATATTTAGAGAATTTCATGTTTGGATGCACTTAATTTTATTTAAATACTGCTTGTATGCTAACGTTGCCCAAAATATGTGAAATTGTGCCACTAAGAAGTTTGTATTATTGGACTTTATCCCTGATGTGTAAATGAGAAAATACACATTTTAAGATGAGGTTATCTGCAGCATTTATCACTTTGAGGTATCAATAGCCACTTCTTCTGTTTACACCCAGAACAGCAAAGCAGTTGCTTAAAAATTTTAAATATCTCAAATTACACACTGAAATTTTAGTCTTCTTGATCATATCCATAGGCAAAAGTCTGTTCATTACCCTCTCCTTACCTGTACTAAATTAAGCAAGATAACTTTGGGAAAAAACGAGATGTTAAAATTGCCACTCTTCTACCGAGTGTTTCCACCTTTAAACATCTACTGCTTTGGTTTTAACTATTTTACATTGTTCTCATTAGCCTTAACTGGATGGATTTTTATTTTGGAGTGTTGCAATCCCTGGAACAGAGACCTTGCTGTGGAGTCACCACCTGTGAGCACCTGTGGCTCAGGTGGGAACGTGTCAATGCTGGAATCAGAATTGACAGATTGGCAGCCACCGTCTTCATTTTTATTCTGCACAGAAATCTGCAAAATGTACATCTCTGACAAAGCAGTTCAATGTGACAATAAAATCTTATTTAATCCTAACATAGATTTTAATGCTTGTCAGGTTCCACGTTGGTGGAGGAGCTCACTGGGAAGCACAAGTGCAGCTCAGAAATGGTTTGTTCAGGCTGGTCTGCTTGGGGTACTGAGGGGTTGTGGCAGAGGGAGAATTCCATGCCTGACACATGTGCTTATGTTTATACAAGATCCTTGAATTCTGGGGCTATTTAACAAAAAAATGTTAAAAGTTCTGCTTGGTTTTCCATGCACCATGTAGGTGGGACAGGTGTATCATCGTGCCCTCTAGCCAGTGCCTACCTGCAGGTATTTTCATTTACTGTAACTGCTGACTCATGAGAACAAAGGGTGTGGCTTCATTAATTTTTTTTTAATGTTGGTAATATTCTGGCAAAAATACACCTGCTTAGACTTTGCAGTTTTCTTGACAGTCCTATTAAAAATAACAGTGGCAGGTTGTGATCTGTCAGAAGGCCATGGGGAACAGCTTTAATCCTAAATTGTGGAGTTTCACAACTGTGAAACACCAGGTTTCAGTCTGGCTCCTGGACAGTCCCTGCTGGTGATTCCCAGGAGCAGGGCCTGTAGCTGTGTCCTCGCTCTAGCAGGGAGGCAGCATTGAGGAAAAGCTACTGAAAACTAGCTTCTGTGTCCTGTTCCAAATCCTGGAGTTTCCCTGGTACAACGAAATACTTTCTGGTTGATTGTGACAAACCTGGAACTGCTGCTTCCTTTATTTCCAAATTTACTCTTATTCCCCCTGTGACTGTAGATAGTAAGAAGAACAGGGATGCACCATATGGGAAGCCTCAATGAATTAGAGCTCTCACATATGCTTACAAAAGGAAGCATCATCAAATATTTCTGAAATTAGCTTGGATTGACACTGTGGGAGTCTCCAAGTCCTGTCTTTGCTTATGGGATGGAACATGATAGCAGAAGAGACTTGTGAGCTTTGTTAATCTTGGCATATTCATGACTGTGCAGGTTTGGAGTTCATGTCTCATCTCTGGGGACATTTCACTGCCTCTGACATGTCCTGAGTTAAAACATAAAGAGAAGCTGTTACTGTTGGTGTAGCATCAAGACGAGATAAGCAAACTGATAAAACTCTTGTTAAGTGGGAAGATGCTTCTGAGTACACTGAATGTAACTAGAATCAGTCTGAAACTTTGCTTTTTTGGTGCTGCAAGGTTTATTTTAAGTTTTTTGTTTGGTTTTTTTTTTTCTTTTTTTTAATAACAGACTTGCTTTGCTTGATTCTTCCATGATTCTGCCTCTGAGCAGTCTGTAGATCAGCTAAAAAGGTGGTGGTTTCTGGCTTCCTTTGAGGTCAGTCTTCCTCTGGCTTTCTCTTTTCTCCCCACTATGTATGGTTTCACACACACATTTCTCTGTCACATTAGATTTGTGGGGGTATTTGCATGTACCTTTATAGTGCTCTCGTCTGTAGCTTATGGATTTGGGAAGAAAACAGAATTTAATTAGAATTTCATTAGTAAACTGGTAAGTATTTGGACACCTTCCAGTGCCTGAAGGGACTCCAAGAGAGCTGGAGAGGGGCTTTGGGCAAGGGCCTGGAGGGACAGGATACAGGGAATGACTTTAAGCTGAAGAGGGGGAGATTTAGATGGGATATTGGGCAGGAATTGTTCCCTGGCAGGGTGGGCAGGCCCTGGCACAGGGTGCCCAGATTTGCTGTGGCTGCCCCTGGATCCCTGGCAGTGCCCAAGGCCAGGTTGGACATTGGGGTTGGAGCAGCCTGGGACAGTGGAAGGTGTCCCTGCCATGGCAGGGGATGGGACTGGGTGATCTTTAAGGTTCTTTCCAACCGAAACCATTCTGGGATTCTCTGAGCTGTCCCAGCCTGTGGTCAGGACAGTGACAGGAATATCCTGTGGCTCAAATTCCCATTTGTCCCCCTGGGAGGGGCTCCTGCAGAGCTCTCACCACTGTACCTGTCACACCTCATGGAACCAAGAGCAAGAATGTTCAAATTGTTGACTCCTGGGTTTTCTTACTCTTCACACTTACCTATAAATAACCTTATATTTTGTAGCAGCACTTGGCTGAAGTTCCTAAAAGAAGAAATAAAGGAGATTCCTTTGCTGTGAACAAAACTACCTGGATTCCCCTCTGGGAATGGCCAGTGTTATTCCTGCTGTTGCAAGCAGAGAGGTTCAAAGGCAGGGAGAGCAGAAAATCAGGAGACCTCACTTTACCAGAGCTCCAGCCTGGGAGATTGTTCTCCTTATTCTGAGAGAATTTCAGGTTCAACTTCCCAGGACAAGCCCTGCAGTTTGAAGATGGATGTCAAAGCAGGTCAGCCAGATCCAGTAAGAGTTGCCTCCAGGAAAGAAGGGATCATCACAATCGCATCAGCTCGTGGTGTGGGTGGCTCAGGAGTAAATCCAGCAGCAGGCTGTGTGCCAATGGAAATCTAGGAGGTTTTTCCACCTAGGAAAGTAGTTTTTCCTCCTTCTGACTTTTAAATAAGATAGTAACTTGCACATCCTTGTCTTTTCCCTAGGCATCATCCAGAGAAAACAAAACACCTTATTGCCTTTTCCAGACTTGTTAGGGAGAGGTGCCTGCTGAGCTCTGCAGAAGGAGCTCAAGGCCTCCAGGCCTGGGAAAGCTGCTGCTCTGCAGCACTCCAGGTCACTGCAGGGTTTTGCATTAATTATTTCCAGCTCTCCTGAGATCCTGTGGTTCCCTGCTCCAGCCTCTCCCAGCACCAGGGCTCTCAGTACTCACCTGGTATTAAAGAGAAGAGTTGGTTGTTCCCCTCATGTGGATTAATGTGCCATGCATTTATTTCCTCTGGCTTTATTGGAGAAGGTGTTAGGAAGAGAAACCTAAAAATCCACAAGAGACAAGTCAGTAGTAGAATAAACACACAGGTGTTTTGAAATTCTTCCATTATGAGCAATATTTTAAAAAAACTTTTACCAAATTTATTTTCTTGCTCATCATTTTGTTTTGGGCAAATGTGGCTTTTTTTCCGAAGGAGGAAAAATAGTACTGCTAAAAGTTTTCCCTTCAGAAGGCCCATTTCTACCACGGGGATTGTTCCAACAATTTTTTTTGTGCCAGTTTGTGCTTTTTAACACATTTTCAAGAGCAAGAGGTTGCTGTAGCTGTGAGCAGGGATCATCGGTGGTCTGCAATATTAATAAGGAATAGCCAATTTTAGCCATAAATGGAGTAATTTTAAGTAAAATGTTCATACTCAGCACTTAAGGAAAAAGTCCTTTAAATGGGATGATACCACCCAAATGCTGTGGCTGTAACTTTTTAGCCTGAGCAATTCCCAGCTGAGAGGCAGCACAGAAGGCACTGCTTGGTGTTCAGCAAAGTTTGTATCTTAAACCCGTAGAGAGGTTTGAATCACAGAATATGGAATGTTTTGGCTTGGAGGGGACCTTAAAGCTCACTGCCTGCAATAATCCAAGGTTTTGGCATGCAGGAAGGCGAATGCTTTGCTGACTTTGGCACATTAAAGTAGCTGTCACTTGTTAATAATAACCCTTAGTGCAGGGATGTTAAATTTAATATAGCCTGGACACTTGGAAGAACAGAAAGCTGAACTTCCCATGAGTGCATCAGCCATGCAGAGTGGGAGTTTTGATTCCCACAGAAATGGAACCTTGGTTTCAGCAGGTGCTGTTGGGCAGGTCCCTCCTTTTCCTCTGACGTTGGAAGATGTATCCCTGATGGACCTTGTGCAGTCCCAGAAAACCTGAGGAATGTGCTATCCCTGCTCCTCAGGGCAGGTGGGTACTGCAGGAGCCCAGGGAAACCACGGGCAGTTATTTTAGCAGGGAGCACAGGATGGAATTGCAGACAGCTGCACCAACAATGTCACAGCAGCACAACGGGATCTGCCCCCTGTGTGCAAACAGGATTAGAGAGAGGATGGAGAATACTCCTACTCCCTTCACCTCGGGCTCTTCTAATCCTGGATCCTGCCTTGAATTTCGAAGTGCCCTACAGTAAATCCCTGAGCAGAGAATGAGGAGAAAGTTTGAGCAGAGGGACCAAGGGACTGAGCTCCACTCCTGGGGCTCCACAGCACTCACACTCCTCATCCTGCTGGAGAAGTGCTGGTAGGGATGTGCCAGTTCTCCTTATAAATGCCTGATCCAGGCATTTTGGTGGGATTAAGGTTGTTAATTTTAGGGATTAAGGCTGTTATTTTAGCAGCAGGTTTCTCACCTATTCCTGGTCAGTCCCCTGGCTGTTCAGTGGGGTTTGCTCTTGCTCTGCCATTTTTATGCGGTTGTGAATTGTCCAGACCCAGGTGAATTATTTGCTTTGGCACTTTTAAGGGATCTTAGCCCAGCAAGACCAACCAGAATGCTTTTCCCTATCATGGATGCATGAAGCTCAGTGCTGCTATTCCCATTTTTAACTGCTCTCCTACAGGTTGCTACCAGGGAATGTTTGCTTTCTGGGCTGTTGATTTTGCACAAAAATCCTTAAATCAAGCTTTTATATCCAAATTCAAACATTGCCTGTTGAGCCCATCTCCAAAAATGTATAATGTATCTTTGCCTTGCTGCTGGAAAAGCAAGGATAAAGGAGAAGGCATTGAGGCTTTAGCAGGGAGTCAGTGAGCACTGCTGTGAAAAATCACCCTGTTAATTCTGGCAGTTCTCACTGAGCTGTTCACCCATGGAACGGAGAAGCTGGGGAACTTCTCAGTTCATTTATCAAAGCACTTGCAATTCAAAGCAGGTGAAGCACTAAAAAAATACCGAGCAGTGAGAGATCATTTCTCCTGCTTGTGTGGATGCTGCGTGTGCAATCGATGGGGACAGGGGCTGGGGCTTATCCTGGCCATTTCTTCTCTGCTGATGTTCCCAAGGAAGGAGATTGATTTTGCCAGGCTTAAAAAACAGCCTTGGCCTTCGGTGTTTTAGGAACAGTAATTTCAAACCCAAATGTTTGTTGATGGTGTGGAATTAACCCCCAGGCTTTCGATGGGCTTGCCTCCCTCCAAGAGTGGTTTCCAGAGCCCAGGAGCTCCCAGTGCAGACCCAGACCTGCAGTGAGTCCCTTTGTAGCCGGAGTGACCACAGCAGATGAGGCAGAGCTGTAGGAGTGCTTTGATCTTCAGCTTAAACTGGCACAGGTTACAGCCTGTATCCTGGAAATCCACCTTTGTAATACCCAGCATCACAGGGAAAGCTGAGTGATTCCCTTTAGCTAGCTGTCCTAGAAACTCCACTGCAGCTTATTCCATCCTGGCCCTTGGGAACCACATCTGAGAACTCCTTTCTCAGCAAGGGAATTGGGTTGGTGTTGAGTCCCTGGTAACCACGAGTTCACAGCACGTGGCTTCTCTACTTGGCTGGAATTTAATTTTCTCTGTTTCATTGTTCATGTCTTTGTCATTTAGCACAACTGTTTTGATTTTATTTTTCCATTTCATGGTTAGGTTTGATTTGAGGGCACTACAAAATCAGATGGAGCAACCACAGCTTTTCTGAGCAACCAGGGCCTCCCCACCTGGGACTTTCCCTCCTGGGGACCTGCAGCAAGCACAGCCAGACCCTCCACTGCTCTGCCTTACATTTTCTTTATTTCTCCTGTTTTTGGCAATGATCATTTTTAATACCTTTGGATAATTCTGTGCAGCTGTAACTGCACAGTCATTGTGGGGGGAATGATAATCAAAACGTCTCTGATATGAACACCCTGTGCTTTTCCCTTTTCCAGAAATACTCGTGCAGACTGACACCTGCTATTGTGCTGAGGCTCTTTTTGCTTCACCAAACTTCTCTGCAGATATTTTATCTACTCTTTTTTTTTTGCAGTTGCAGTTACAAAAGGCACTGACTCAAGTCTTGCAGAGTTGTCATCTCAAAAATTGATTCAGAATAACAACAAAAAATAGAGGGTTTTTTTCAGGGGAAGGTGAGAGAATGCAAAAGTACTGAAGTTAAGCACA
>VZTT01031886.1:36171-50839 GCA_013400855.1 Buphagus erythrorhynchus | reverse complement strand
GTTCTCCAAGCAGGCCAGACCCAGAAAACACGCACTCCACAAGACACAGTCGGGGAGAACCACTCAGATCTTACTCATGGTGAGCACAGAAATGACATAAAGTGTCTTGCAGGGAGTGGGGTTATCAAAGGGAAAAGATGCTCTCCAGCTTATCAGTGACTGCCTTGTAAGAAAAACAGCTGGCACCATCTCCTGCATTTTTACTTTTTGAAAGACTTCTTGGGTAACTTGCTGCCTCTAAATCATGCTATCAACGTACATTTGTTTAATGAAGATAAATAGCCCAAATAGGTATGTCCCCAGAATGGCAGCAAATCTGGAATGGCAAAACTTGATCATAACCATCTCTATCATGTTGCTTAATTAGTTAAGTTTGTTAGCTTCTCTACCCCGTGTTCTGGCTTCTTTTGGCTTAATTTTTGGCTATAGAAGTCCCCTTGTGGGTAGCTCAAAATATGAAGGTGCATAATGCAGTGGTGTGGCTTCCACTGGGTGACCAAGTAACCAACTAAATAAGAATTTGCAAGACTGATCATTGTGTCACTTCACGTCATATTTGACTCTAGCCACAAAAGAAGCACTGTTGGATTTTCTGTGATTTTTGTTCGTATGTGAGTAGTTGTGCTGCAAGGATTTTCTGATAATTTTGCAAAGCAAATGTTCC
Organism: Buphagus erythrorhynchus; assembly: GCA_013400855.1. Taxonomy (NCBI): domain Eukaryota; kingdom Metazoa; phylum Chordata; class Aves; order Passeriformes; family Sturnidae; genus Buphagus; species Buphagus erythrorhynchus. The sequence goes on along the minus strand of VZTT01031886.1, from coordinate 50,175 downwards.
TCCTTATAAACAGTAAGAAAATCTATGATTTTTATGAGACAACTAGTCAGACAAGACAGAAAAATTGAACCATTGCTTCCCTACCTATCAACTATCCCTTACCAGTTGTCACAAATTACCAATAAATCAGTGCATAAAAAAGCACATGCTCACACACCCATTTCATTACCAATCAAAGGAATTATGTAGTCCCCATAGTTACATATGATATGGTACCTAATAGAGCAACAATTTTCAAAAATGCTGATAAACACCATAAACCTTAAAAAAAAAGTCATCTTTCATAGAACTTTAAATCAAAACCTAATCAGCTCAAAACCCTTTGATACTTGCCAATTTCATGTCTATGGTGCCTGTCTTTTGNGGGACTTTAACTTCATTTTCCAAGTCATCACCAATTCCATATTTTGTTGTATGTATGCTATATAATAACATATTTTTATTTAGAAACAAAACCTTCCAAAGCATCAAGCCTGTGGACTTTTCCATGTCCTACATAGTTTATGAAGTTGATGTGTCTCATTTTATGTGTTTCATCTTTTAAAGTCCCTGAATTTCCTCTGTCTATAAAAGTGCTTATGACACATTCATCTCCTCTTTAAAAGACTTTACAGGTACACTGAAAGCACTGGCATGAACTTGTATAATTGTCACTTCTGAAAATTACATGTAGAGTTTTAAAACAGCAAAACCGTTAAATCCAAATATGGCTAAAAGAAGGTACAAAACAATGAAGAAAGTGATTGTGACAACATTTTACTGATGCTTATGCTCTTTTACTATCTGACACTTATGCCTGAGGACAGTATCTTACTGCATGCCATGGGAAGGCAATTGTAAATCTCCTGCCTTTGATAAAATTTGTTTCTTTCATCTTGCCTAAAGTCTGACAACATGCTCTGTGCTGAAGAAAATTTACTCAAGCAAAGTTGAAAGGCACATCTAATTACCTGGAATATAAATGAAATTAGAAGATAGAGGCCAAAACCAACAGGAAAACAGCTTTATTTCACTGTAAAGTGTTACAGGATCAGAGTAAGGCTATACAAAGGGTTATTACCATAAGCAATCTTCAACAAAACCTGATCCTCTTCTAAGGCTACTGAGGAATCACTACAGACATGTCTATGTTCAATTATACTAAAGATATTTCACAAGCTGGTAAAGGTTACACATCTTTTTCTTTTCTCTGGGGATAGTCTTTTGGAATCCAGAGGGAAATTTTCACCTCTTCTTGTGAGGGGCCTGGTGGAAAGTCTTGTGTTGTAGAAAACTTAGAGTCTGTGAATACACAAATGAGATTTTGAACTGTGGTGTCCTTCTTGGGGAAGGTATCTCCTCTGTAGCAGTCTTTTTCTCAGTCCACTGAGATAAAGTAGTCCACTGTCTGTTGTCTTGTCATAAAAATATATTTTAATATTTATTCACACAGACTATTTCACTGATTCCTCTCAAGTGGAGAATTTTTCTTCAATACATTTCTAGTATGAGACTTTCAATAATATTGTTTCAAATTGAATAATAATCCACTGCCACCATGACTTTCTTTTTTTTTTTTAATACAACAGAATGTCCACCACTTGTTTGACGTAAAACGTCATTAATCTCTTCTGATTATTTTGGCATGTCTTGGAAGAGAACTGCTCATTACCATGCAGATAGAGGTAACCTTTGTTATCTGGCTAAAAGTCATATAGCACTTTGCATTTGAAATTCACTTGTTGAAACAATCATCTAAGCCTAAATTATAGGGAAACTAAAGCCAGGACTTCAAATGTAAACTGTTTGAAAGAGTGATTATTAAATAGTTCTGCCCTTTCTGTAGTGTCAGAGAGGAGATATTCAAATCTTCTATAATACCACAAAGAGTGGAGAAAATTACAGATCCCCAGTACCAGGAAGATTTTAAGTGATGGGCTAGATTCTGGTTGTTTCACGTAGGGTAATACATAAAAGAAATTGTATTGATTTTGATAAGGCTTGATGTAGATAGAACACTGTGAACAGTGGTCAGGGACTTTAGCAAAAAATAAGCAAATATGCAACAAGATTTTGATAACAGGTATACACAATAAGAGTGGAAAATGTTAATAACATATGGAAAAATTTGTGCAATGGTTAAATTTCCTAAATCCTGTTGGAGCTTATTAAAAAATGACAAAGTGACACAGAGATAATTCAATTGCTATACAATCCGTGGGAAAGGCTTTCAGTGTAAGTGAGGACAATGCTCTCAACTCGCAGAGGTGCATGGTGACACAACACCTTTCCATATTGAGGGGATGTAGGAATGCAATTCAGTTCGACAGAGTAAATGTCATACTCCAATTTCACTGCCAGAGTTGGATAAAAAGCTGCTGCTTTCTTAAGAAAGTGCTCTGTAGACTCTGATAAACATAATTTGTGGAGACTTAAAGTATCACCAGCTTCAGTCACCACTGGACTCTCTTCTGCTGAGTGCTGTCACAATTCTAGTCAAACTGTCAAGGGAGAAAACCTCCCTTCCAGTGGTGGTTGCCCTGGAAGGGCTGTGCTTCAGACTCCTGCAGGAGGATCTCTTAGAGGCTCTGTTTTTATTGTGTATTTTTTTTTCTGGCATTCTGCTAGACAGCCCAGGAAACCATATATGTTTCCACTTACCCTCAGCTTTTCAGGCTAGGAAACCACAACTGAATACTTTGAACACTGGCTCCATAGTCTGTGAAATAAGGAACCCAATAAAAAACACAACAACCCACTGTCAAAGCAAATTTATATTTGCAATGGGAAAAAAAATCTCATTAATGATCTTTGGATCTCAAATCACTTTAACATGTTATTGCTTCACCAGGAAACTCCAAAGATGCAGAATCATGCATTCAAAAATAGTTTCTAAGTATAAGACTGAGAAAGCATGCTTGATTTCTATCAAATACAAGAAAAAATGCAGAATGGCTGTTTCATTAGAAGAAGATAGGATATAAATAGGAAAAATAACTGTACAGGGAACAGTCCACTTGTGTGGTATGACCTTCCCTAAGGTTTGGCAGATTTGTGAACCATCTCTATTATAAAAACAGCTCTTTCCTACGATATGAAGAAGTGTTTTCTTAGCTAAAATATCCCTGTGTTGCACTCAAATCTCTTCTATATCCCATAATACACTACCCTGTAATATTTCAAAGCTAGGATGTACCATCAAGAGTTTAGCTTTTCTCTTTTTAATTGAAGAAATTTATGCAAGACTGGAATATTTATTTATTTCTCCTTGCATTCTAACCCATCCATCCTCTATGATGAAACTATGTCTCTGGGAGTATCCCAATAACAGTGAGATTGTTAATGTAGAATTGATGGATTATAGATACAAAAAAAATTGAACATTTTTGGGACTACTATGGTTGTCTTCTATAGCTAATCTCGAGAAGCCTGATATTTTGAATTATAAGCTAGGACCTATTAAAGCTTAGAGATACCATTAAAGAATGTAATTATTCCATTATATATTCCTGAGGTATCTTTAAAGTACTTTCTTCATCAGAAAGACTCATGTCAAACCATTCTCAGTGAAATTTTCCATTCTCTCTTAAAAATACTTCCTTTTGCTTTTAGAACTAATATTCATTTGGATTGTTTTTTAACCATACTATTGAAAATTCTGGGAAGGTATGTATACACACTGGTTGTATCATTTCCTTGATCCTTCTCTTTGCCCTGAGGAAAGGATAACTGATAGTGACATTTTGCCTATGGTCATACAATTCATATGCTGAAACATCATAAAGAAAATATGAATATATGTCCTCTGCCCTCTACTGGATAGCATCACAAGTATGCTTCTACATGGTACAACCAAATTCAGAAGCTGCCAAGCAGACACCTTTTAACTGGCAAGTCATCTTCCCTTTCCAACACATGTGGGATAATAATTTCCTTTTTACTCCACAGTCCTTTTCTGGATAGAGTTTTTGATCTCATACCTGCCCACAGTGAACCCACACGTTTATTATTAATGTAGTTCAGTAGCAGATTATGACTGTATTTTAGAAGCAAAAGAAAAAAACAGCCTGACTCACCCACAAATGATTCAAATGCCACCTAAATGTTACAATTTATCCCTCAAAGAGCATGAGGCCAATGCAAAAAAAAAAAAAAAAAAGCTGAATTTGTTAATAAGCAAAAAGTGACAATTCGAACTATCCATGACTCATATCACATATGAGCACTGGCTTCCTGAGAAACCTTATTTATGTGCAATAAGAACTTGAGACAGAGAAAAAACGAGAATTCAGAGAATTTAAGGAGTGAATCAGAGAAGCAACAATATCCTGATGGAATAGAAAAGTTGTGATTTTGCTCCAAAAATATAGCTAAGAAAATTGCAAGACTAATAAATCAAGGGGAAAAAAGAATCCAAAGTTTGCCAAACTGATTTGAATGGAAGCTAGTGCAGCTGACAAACTGCCTCACCATGACTGCAACATTCAAAGCTCACATTTCATTGTTTTAGTGTCATGAATTGCAGAAAAAGCAAGGGTACTTAGAACTGTCTTATCTAAAGAAACTAGATTCAGAGACATACTGCCAATCTTAAAATACAAACTAAAAATCTGAGTTCTAAGAGGAAGATTAGGCATACACATGAAGGTAGAAATGGTGCAGAAGAGATGAATGCATAGGTTAACATTGTGTACCATAAAAGCCGTGTTCCAGAATGTTCCTGCAGCCTTTGAAGGATGATAAAAAGCAGAGAAAGGAAGATGGAGAGTATGAAATAGCTTGTGGTGGAGGAGGAGGGATTAATATCTCTGAAACTACTGTGATACAGCTGGATTGGCACATGGATACCAATCTTTCGTGTCTTTGGTGATTTCTGTATTTTTTTTTTTTTTTTTTTTTTTTTTATNNNNTTTTTTTTTTTTTAATAAACCTAACCACACACTGAGGTTTAAAATCTACAGGAAAGAGCAAACCAGGGAAAGCTTGGTCATGTGATCTACAGAAATAGAAGGTAATTATGTTTCAGTCAAAACACATTTTTCTCTTTTTTTATCTTCCCTGCTTTCTTTCTTCTGTCTATACTTTCAAATTCAGGAAAAGTCGGGCTGCATTTTGATTTAGTAAAAGGCTGTTTCAATTGTTCACTGCTGTCAAACTTACTGCTGGAGTTGAGTACCACTTCCTCCCTCCCCCCTTCCCCTGAACACCATCCTTCATCCTATTCTGTTACTTTTACAGTGAGTGCATTGGAGTGTAAAGCCACTTGGGGCCTCTCCAGGGGTGGTCTTCAGCCACAAGCTACTGTACCAGTAAAAATCAAATTGCCCATTGTATAATAAGTTTGCGATGCCCAAACACTCTGAAACTGAATTATTATAGCACTTGAATGTGCAAGAGGAACCCAATAAAAATTTGTGATAGCATGGCACATTTTAAAGTTAATTAATTTCAGATTTCACATAAACTGGGAGAGAAAAAAACAAAATAGAAAACACCATTTTAATGCATGGTGTACGCCTTTGTTGAAATGCTGTAGGAAGCCTAGAAACAGCAGAAGCACCATTTTAAAAAGTAGGTTATGTAGCAAGGCCAGGCTTTTTTTGCCATTGTTAAAAGCCATCACAAATGCAGGAAAATATTTCTGGAAACAGGGGAAATAAAGCAGTAAACTCAAGGTCTGAATGCAAGTCTGAGTTTAGCCAGATTCTGCCAAGTGAAGTCCATTGTCTACAATAGGTCTTAACCAATTCGTGAGTTCTTAATCTTCAAACTTCACAATTTGTTGGTCAGTAGTATTACAGTGCTGAATCATTGTTTATTCTGTCAGCTCTCTCTCCAACAGTCTCCAGGATTCAGTTTCAGGATAAATTGAATCAAAGACACGTGCAAACAGCAGAAATAATAAAAGATAAAAATCAATAGATTAGAATTGTTTTTCTTCCTGTGTGCAAGTCGTTGATTGGTCTCTTAGCTATGACAACTTAGTTCTTTTTTACTCTGCCTTCAGAGGAGATTACCAAGCACCTTTAAAGGTGTCAGTGAAATGTCATTACTATTGGCTAGAAATTACAAGAGGAAAGTGCATTACATATAAAATATTAAAAAATAGGTTTAGTTTTTTCTAGAAGTTCAATAGATAGATGTTAATTTTAACACATAAATATTGCTGACATAATAATTCAATTAAGAGCATAGTAAACTAATAATAATGACACTAAAGGGAATGACTTTTTAAGGATGGCATCTCAAGCCAAATGTGTGAGCTTTTATAAAAACCATATTCTGTCATGCTTCAGTAGAATGGCAGTCAGATTTTCTCTAGATTAGTTCCAATAATTAATTCCTTTGTTTCTTCTGTGTTTTTAAGTAAGTAGTTCAAGATGTGAGCACCTACTGTCATTTTCAGCCTCTCAATCCCATCTTTAAGTAATAATGAATGTAGGGTTCTTTCATATAGGTTAGATGTCTAAAAATCAGTTAGACTTGAAAGGCCCTTCTATGGATAGAGGAGGAAGTCAGACATTTCTCAACACGGTTATGTCATTTGCAGGTAGATGTCTATGACTGGTGATTTCTAGTCATCCTCTAAAACTGACTATAGACCATAATCATAGATCTTCTGCACTTATATGATATCTAAAAAAGAACTAGGAAAAAAAAGAAAGTATTCAAGCCTAGAAATGACAGAATCACAGCACTCAAAACTTTGATTTCCATTCCACAGATAACTTCTCTTGCCTGCAGACCTGCCTGAGGCTAGATGTGCAACATGAAGTGAATTGTCTTTTCTGCTTCTTGGACTTGATGTAAAAGGTCCAGACTAACACAGCTAGTGCATGCATATGAAAAACCATTGGATGACAACAGCATCTCTAGTATCCAACCTGTCTCAGAGTTGGCATCAATCTTATTTATGAAGTTTTGTATAGCAGTAGTCTCACATCATGCCCAATTCCCAGGCCCTTAAGACTGCTTAGACCTAGAGCTGGTAAATCTCTTAAGTCAGATTCACTCAACTAAATGTACAGGTAGGAAAAAGAAACCAAGCCTCATATTTCCAAAACCAGCAGCCTAACTACCAAACTATTCTCAGCTGAGGCTTCATCTCTGTGTTTGTGCTGTTCCACTTTCTGAGCATAGACTAAAGGACAGAGGGAACTGAATACACAAGGGAGCCATGATTTTCAAGTATGACCTACTGGAAAGTCCATCCAAATTCAAATCTACCTTTTCTTTGAGGAGACATCTGAATTAAAGCCTAAGGCTTTTTTTACTAAGATAATCTATCACAGAAAACAATAAAATTGATGCATTTGTATAAATGGACCAGAAAATAGATGTTTCTCCCTTTTGTTTCATGACTTTTGGTCACCTTTTACCTATTCCTAATACATTCAGAAATGGATTACTTCCTTCCTGTTCTGGGGATTCATATTGACATCAAACCCTCAGCTGTCCTTTCTAAAAAATGATTCTTTGTCTAAGAGTGAAAAAGAAATATGTGAAATATTACCCGAGAGTCCCAATCCTCTGACGCTTATCTGAAGTTATCTTAAGAAGTCTTAAGCAACAAATTATAGAAGGGATCAGGTTGGAAGGGATCCTCAATGTGTATCTACTTCTAGCCCTACTGTCCATGGCCAAAGACACCTTCCACTAGACCATGTTGCTTAAAACCCCACCCAACCAGGCCTGAAACTCTTCCAGGGATGGTGTATCCACAACTTCTTCAAACTGCTTCAGTGCCTTGAAAACCCCCAGAGTAAAGAATATCTTCCTAATATCAAATCTAAACCTACTTTCTTTCAGTTTGAAAACATTTCTCCCTATTCTGTCACTTTATACCCTTCCAAAAAGTTCTGCTCAATCCTTCTAATAGGCCCCCTTTAGGTACCAAAAGGCTACAATAAGGTTACCAGACTTAACAACCCCAGCTCTCTCTCAGTCTGTCTTCATAGGAGAGGTTCTTTATCCCTCTAATCATCTCTGTGACCCTCTGTAGCACCCCAAAAAATTTGAACACAAGGATGTTACTGTCTACTCTGGGTAAGGCATATGGAAAAAATACTGACCAGATATTCTCAAGAGGTCAAAATTACACAAAAGTTTACTGACAAAATATAGAAAATCAAGGAACTCTGTCAAAGGATTTAATGCAGCATCCAATTAACACAAAAAATTATCATAGCATTAACTTAGCCCATTTAACTTAGTGAACTTTAAACCCATTTGATGTTAAATTACCCAAAATGTTCCATGGAAAGAGAATTAGAAGGAGAAAAAAATAGGAAAGACAGAAAAGATGTAGAAAAATACACATACAGCTACAAACTCCTGGGTTCCAACGCAGATAAACTCCAAGAGGGTATGCTCCCCTTGTGGCCAGCATTTCAAATCCTTGGGTCTCTGTGGACCCTCCTCCCAGGTGGGACTTTCAGCCACTTGGCCACCCAGGAGCTGTGTTAAGCATGACTGGGGCAGCCTCTGTTGTGCCAGGGTCGACAGAGCTGTGGGGCTGGGATGCTCTGGCTCGGGGCTGAGGGGTATGGTGTGTGGAGCAGGGAACTGCTTCACCACAGCAAAACCTGACCTGCCTCCTTCCCCCACGCAGGTGCATCCCAAAATGTCTCGAGACATCAATCTTTTCCAGTCTCTGACACCCTCCCCTGGACTCGCTCTATGAGGAATAATTCATGTTGCCAGAGATTTATGTCCAAAAAAGGGGTCCTGTAACTCCAAGCATAAACAAAGGGAAAGGGCATTTCCCCATGGGCATTTCCCCATGGGTTCCCTCGAATTATTGGAGGACATAGCCTCCTTTTTATCTTAATTTCCTAGTCGCATCACCATCTTCCTTTCCCCATTGGCTAAGGTAATTGGAAGGTGCAGACTTCCCAATTCACCTACTCTATTCTCCCTTAATATGCACCTTCCCCTTTGTATAACATAGCTCTATTAAGTCTTTGTTCTTTTTCACTGAGTTCTGGAATGTAGCATGACATTGTCTGAGCAGCAGTCTGTGTCAATTAGTAACATTTTCTGAAACTGATAGTTTCTCCTGTTGCTTTCTTACCTACAAGTTCCTGTCCCTATCTACAAGCAGATTCACATAATCTGTTTGTAAAGACACACTCACGTTATTCCTTTTAGCTCCAATAAATCCATGTCCTTCCTGTGCTGAGGAACCCAGAACGGGATGCAGCACTGCATGAAGTGGGGTGTCATCAAGGCAGAGGAACAAAATCATCTGCCTTGACCTGTTGACAGTGCTTCTTTTGGTGCAGAGGCAATATTCTAGGTAATATGACTTCTCCAGCTCTAAATAATCTGACCTAGAAAAGCACTCACATGAGGAACACTCACAGTAACTAATTACTAACAATTACTAATTGTTGCTTTTCTGAAATGATCTAGCCTGACAAGACAGTAAGAGACAAATCCCATACTGGAGCTACAGGTCAGTTGATTGCCAGGACACACAATCAGGACAACAGAGTGACTCTGCCCCTACACAACAACTCTGCATTTTTGTTTGTGCCTCTGCCCTAACACTCAAGGATCTATGGCCATAGCACACAGAATAAGTCTACAAAATGCTGTCATGACATGTGCATATGACTTCCTTGGTAAGATAGGAGGTCTCAAGGTTATTTTAATGATTCCCAAATTTTCTGTAGCTGAGTCTTAGTATTTTTGCCTTTTTGTTTTCTATGTATCAAAACTATTCCTTTGAAGGAAATGTGTGCAATTCAAAAATAAAACCCACAGGACACCCCCAAAAGCCTTGGATCTGTATCATTCTGTGTATAATTGGGTGGATGATAACTGTGAACTGAATGAAGAAGGTGCATTTTCATGCGTTCACTTGAATACATAACACCCCAGTTACATTTCTCTGTACAATAACTGCAAGTTGACATACAGGACAATTAGAAGTATGAGACTTCTAAGAATCCATTTTGCTAATGCAGTTTTAGATATTAAAGCATCTATGAAACAAATTCACAGAGTGTCTCTTTTATTTAAAAGCAAGCAACAAAAATTCTGTTTACTAATATTTCTAAGAATGGTGTCTAAGTGCTATGCTAATTGTATTGATTTAGTCATAACAAATAATTGTAATACACGTAGTTATGTAGGAAGAAGGTGATTCTGTCCTTCAGTTGTTTGCTGATTTGTGTTCTGTGTGCCTCAGTCATCAGTGCTCTATAGCACAGGTAACTGTTGTTTTGTATTTCATTTAAGGTGCTGAATGTCAGGGAACAAAATCCCTGCATTTATTTGTGACAGAGGGGTTAATAGAAATCTTTTCTGTGGCAAACTTCCAACTCAGAAAGGACTCCCAGCCACTGCACTTGTTCAGTGGAAGCAAAATTCCACTGGCACATGAAACACATTTTCTTTCATGCATTTCTGTTTGTTCTCTGGAGTGCTGCCAGAATAGACTTAAGTTATGATAGCTAGCACCATTGTAAACTAGGAATCATGAAGGAGAGATTAAAACCTCCAGGGAAGAAAGACACTTTAAGTAACAACATGGAGTGTAGCCATACTCCTGTCTTCCTGTTGCAGTGCTGCTGCACGGCTATCTCAGGAAACACAGAAGTGGAATTACACTGAAGGGGTACTTGCACACTCACTTATTTTCCCTGCAGACCCTGAGCACTTGCCAGTTAAGCAGCATCTTTCAAGGCACTCAGATAGCAAGGCAACCCTTCCCCACTCAGCTTCTTCAGTGTCATTCTGGTGCCTGTGAAATGACCTTGACTACAAATCTACTTTTTTTAGTCTAAATGAAGTGAGTTTTGATCATAATGCACCTTTTTGTGCTTAAGAAAAAAAATATATCAGTGGTTCCTATAAGCTGCATTGTAAACTGGAGACTACATCCATGTACTTACTTCAGTGGCATTTTCACCCCTAGAATCCATATGCTCACCCTCTCTCTTGAAAAACAGTATTCAGCAGATGGCTTGAACATGTGTATCTGGTTTTAATTTTCAGCTTACAGACCACAAAGTTATTGTCTCTTGGTTTACTGAAATAATCTACAGAATATGAAAAGACTGCAGTGAGCAATATCCCATTGTATATCAAGGCAAACATTTTAAATTTTCAAGAATTACTAGCTTAAATCATTTCTCATAGAGGGATTTTTTCTCAATGACTGAATGTGCTCTGTCTCAATTTGGTATTTTATTGCTATGATCCTAAGTTGTTTGCCAGATGTCAGTTTTTCCAAAAAGCCGTGATTTCCCTATGAAGAGCCATTTGACCATTCCAAAACAAGACATACAAAGCTAATGCTGCAATGAGATGTGTCTTTCTGTGTGTCCTTCTCAATCCCTCACAATCAACTTGGCACATGCTATGTCTGACACAATTCCAATTTGTTTGTGTCAGTAAGTGGCATGATTAAGGGCAGATTTCCAGTCCTATATTTTCTAGAATTCTCATGCTAGGATTTGAGTCTATGCATCTGATCCTAACCTATTTGGTCCATGATGTAGTTTGTTCCTAAAAGAGATTTTAATTTATCTCTTCCATCACATTTTCTCCACCTTAGATATTGTCATTCATTTTGGATGTAATAAAAAGGCAGAAGACACAAGAGAGGATTATATTCATATTGTCACGTGTGTTGGTATTTTTAAACCTCAGTCTCACAGTGTTTCATGTTCAAATGTCCAATGTAACCCTATATGACTTTTCAGTTCTGGCACAGATTCTGTGATATATCTGAATTACAAACATTACCCATAAGCACAAACTTGTTACCTGTGGTTGACAGCTACATGGATAAAGTGAGAACAAAAAGGTATCTGTGGTGCTATGTTTGTCTTAAGAGAGATGCATTGCACCTAAAAGTTGCATTTTTCTTAAACTGAGCTGCCAGGAGTGTTTACAGTACTAAAATAGGGGGTGAGATTCATCTCCTCTAATTTCCGATGTATGATTTTTTTCTGCACTAAAAGTCTAGATTTCTAGGTTAATAATCTAGATATTATTTAGAGTCAATGGAGAAAAATTAGCATCTCTGGAATATAATTTATCTCATCTTAAAATAGATGACTGAAATAGATAAGATAAATCACACTTTAGAAAGGTTTATTTCTTTCCACTTCCTTTAGGGGAATCTAAACAAATAGTTCAAATGTGGATGCCTAAAGTGAAGGGAGATGATACCATCCGTATGGGATCTCATTAAAGGATTTTTAAAACTTTATTTCCTTACATTTCTAGCTAATACAATGGTTTAATGTTGAAAAGATAAACTGCTTACAGGAGAAAACAGGGGAAAACAACCCCTCTTTTCAACTTTTACATTGCAGTTCAAAGTGCTAAAACCAGGAATTTGTACAATTACCTTTCCTTCGCGCTTCCAGTTTGCTATTGCAAAAATTCCTGTATAGCATCCACAATACTTGAAAATTAGAGGAGAAATCCTGAGGTAAAAGCCCAAGGCAGAGCTGATATTCTCATGGATATCATACTATTATAGAATGTTTTGGGTTGGAAGGAGTCATCTAGCTCCAATCCTGCTGCTGTGGGCAAGAACATCTCACACTAGACCAGGTTAATCTAAATCTCTTCCAGCCTGGCCTAGAACACTTCCAGGAATACTGCACCCAACACTTCTCTGGGCAGAGCCAGTACCAGTGTTTCAAAATCAGTGCTTCACCATCCTCATATAAAGAATTTCCTTCTAATATTCAATCTAAACCTTATCTCTTTCAGCTTAAAAACATTTCCCCCTTGTTCTGTAACCATATGATTGTACAAAAAAAATCTCTCTCCAGCTTACCTCTAGACTTGCTTCAGAAACTGAAGTCTGCTTTAAGGTCATCCTGGAGCTTTGTCTTCCCCAGCCCGAGCAATCCTAGTGTTCTCAGTCTTTCCTTGAAGGAAATGAGTTCTATATGTCTGACAAATTTTTTGTCCCTCCTCTGGATTAATTCCAACAGGTCCATCTCCTGCCAGTATTGGGGCCCCAGAGCTGGAAATATCAGTGCAGGAGGGGTCTCAGCAGAGCAGAGCAGAGCAGAGCAGAGCAGAGCAGACCAGAGCAGAGCAGAGGGGCAGAATCCCCTCCCTCCCCTGCTGCCCACGCTGCTTTGGATGCAGCCCAGGACACCTTTGGCTTTCTGGGCTGGGAGTGCTCATGGCCAGGTCATGTCCAGCCTCTCACCCACCAGCAGCCCTGAGTCCTTCCAGCAGGGCTGCTCTCAATGCCTTCATCCCCCAGCCTGGACTGAAAACAGGGGCGGTCCCAACCCAGGTGCAGCACCTTGCACTTGGCCTTGTTGAACCTCATGAGGTTCCCATGGGCTCACTCCTTGAGCTTGTCCAGGTCCCTCTGGAAGGCATCCTGTCCTTCAGGAGCGTCACTGCAACACTCAGCCTTTTTGTCATCTGCAAACCTGCACTTGATACTGCTTTGTATGTTACTTTGTATGTCACTGATGGTCCCATTAGGGACCCCTGGTGGCACCACTTCTCACTGATATCCATCAGGGCTTTAAGCCATTGACCACCACCCTCTGGATGTGACCACCCGAAAAAATCCTTATCCACTTAACAGTCCACCTGTCAAATCCATCTCTGCCGAATTTGGAGAGAAGGATGTTGTGGGGAACCATGTCCAAGGGTTCACAGAAGCCCAGTTAAATGACATGTGTAGCCCTTCCCTTATCCATTGATGGAATCATTCCATCATAAAAGGCCACCAGGATGATCAGGCAGGACTTGCCCTTGATGAATTCACAACTTTCTCTTAACAGACAAGCTGAGAAATAAACACAATACTAAGTCTGCATGCAAGAACTGCTACTTCACAAAAAAATTGAGAACCCTTTAAGAAAAGAAAAGTTACTAAGGAAATTTTTGATCTGTTTTCCAAGAAAATATTGATGGACTGCAAAATATCAAAGGCATCATTCTTCTCCTTTGTTTGGCTGATGGGCTTTGCTTGTTTTTTGTTCTTCCTCCCCACTCCCCAGCCCCCCCAGAAGCCTCTATTTCCGA
>VZTT01031886.1:0-14266 GCA_013400855.1 Buphagus erythrorhynchus | reverse complement strand
CCTTCCTTGTCCATCATTGTAACCCTGCCCCTTGTTCCAGCACCTTCCTTGTCCACCATTGTAACCCTGCCCCTTGTTCCACTCCTGTCCTTGTCTATCACTGTAACCTTGCCTCTTGCCTTCCTCGTCAATCCTACCCTGGGCCAATCCCTAGTTGTTCCACCCCTTTGGAAATCCCCTATTTCTCGACGCCCCACTGGCCCATGTGACCTTTTCTCCTCCCCCTGCTTCCCTCATGGGCTGTAACTGTGTATGACCCTGCCCTCCACTCCTCCCCTAAGGATTTCCTACTGGTCAATTGTCTGTACCCATCCACTGATCTGCCCCCTGTATTTAATCCCAAGCACAGCAGGCTTTAGGGCTTTTTGCCTTTGAATCCTCTAACTTTCATCTGCTTGTTGAAACCTCAGAAGCAGGGAGCCTCCCTCGCCTCCTTTACCCAACCCTGGACATAGGCCACATTGAAGAGCCGTGAGTTGTTAAGGTTCTGTCTCTGGGATATCTTACCCTGAGGCAGTTCCCCACAGCTGGCACAGGACCAGTGTGCACCTAAAGAGCTAACACGGGCTCTGATAGGCTGTGTCATCATTGCACCACTCAGCTGATGTCATCTGCAAAAATAACATGGTAGACTTTGGCAAGATCTAATTAGCAAGTGTTTAAATGCTGAATCCACACTATGAAGCTGAACAAAGCTGAGTGAAGATTGGAGTTTAAGGGTAGGATGTTCCCACTTGGAAGACACCAGTTCATGCCACTTATTCAGGACCCATTTTTTCAGAGTAACTAAGCCTCTCTGCTGCACCACCTTTTTGTAGGAAGTTGACTTGTCCATTACCGTAGGTTATGCATGCTATTGTGTACTTAAGTGAGTATGCACTGCTTTTCAAGAGTGGACCCAAACACATCCTTGAGGCCAAAATGGGTTAACTGCCATGTTCAGCTGCATCCACCAGCTGTGATCATCCTGATTATGCATTGGTTAATGGTTAGTGGAAAATCCTGGAAATGACTCACTTCCTGATGAGAAATGCAAGCAGGCATGTTTGTGAGTATTTAAAGTAATATGTGAGTAGTAGAAGGGATAATCATATTTTTTATTTCTTAGTTTACCCAGACTGATGTATCTCACAGTGAAGAGCTGCAGGTTCCAGATTTTCTTGAAAGTTTTTCCATATTTGCTGTAGGAATAGATTCCTCCAGGAGGAATCCAAAAGGCTCCAAACCTGGCTCTATGGAAATTAAAGAAAACAAATCAAGGTGTTACTTGTTTTGGTAAAGAGTGCTTCTGGGAATTACCGAAAAAGCCTACTTAATTTTCCCAGAGACAAATGGGGAAGTCCCTTTCATTTTTGGAAATACCTGATTACTTTCCAACATTATCTGGAATTTGTCTCTTACTCATTAAAATACTGAATATATTGAAGATATGAATCGCTATTAGTGAAGTATACATTTATTCCTTGTAAGAAATAAAAGAGTTGGAGAGATACAACCTTTAAAATGTACACAAAACTAGCCAGCTGCCCACCTGTTACATCTGAAGGGACATGAATTGCAGAATTATCGTTAAAAGTTTGCCTGGAGGACTGGGTAGAATAAAGGAAGTTTTAGAATCAGGACACTCCCTGCTTACCAGTTAATAAGTTACAGTTAAATGGTTGGTCCACCAGCATCAGACCACAGTAGGTGAGGTACTGACCTTTTAATTTGTCTCTTAGCATGAAGCCTGAGCACACCCGAGCAGTAGATGAGAACAAAGCCTGAGTTCTTTAGTCAGAGCCATTCACTCTGAATTTCATATCTCTACTTACATTTCCTATCTGTACCGCATTTGGAATCTGAATGCAGAAGAAAAGGACATCTTCTGCACCAATAATACGAATGTCTGAGGAAGTAGCCTGCTGCAAAAGGCGTATGTTAATGGACAGCTTTCAGCAGTGGTGAGACTTCCAGGAGGTCAGGTAATCTGATTTCATCATCTCCAGCTTTTAACTCAGTGAAAGAGATGTAAACTCTTAATATGGAAAGAACGAGCCTTTTAAGTTTCTCAGCTTGTGTCTGTCTTGGTCTGAAGTCAATTTCCAAACTCCCATTACATTCAGTAGATACTGGACTGGGACCATAAAATTTAATTTTAATGGTTAAACTAGCTGCTTCAAAGTGATCACTTACTTCATTATCTGTTATAAGTTAAACAGCTCCTTGTAAAGGGAGAGAAATGTGCTCCTTTCATGATTAGGCAGATTCATAAAGATCCTTAAAAAAGAGAATCTTTTTTAAATGGAGAAAAAAAAAGGCAGAAAAGTCCACTCAGCAATGTATATATTTTAGATAAAGCTATTTAAACTCATTTTTAGACTAAACTTTGTGCTGCCCTCCAGCTAACTGCTCTAGAGATGAAAGACCCCATTATAATCCAGTCTCATTTGTCTTTGAAAGTACAAGAGTCCACCCTCTTTGTTAGTAGACTTAAACCAAAACAAAAAAAAAAAAAAACAGAAATCAAAACACAGGACTACACAAATAACACATATTTTTCAACGTGGTGCATCCCTTATACTTATTTTTTTTTCAAAAGAAAATGCCCTCTTCTTGTAGTGCAGATGGCTATTGTGAAATGAGCCCAGAGAAACCTTTTTCAAAAGTCCTTGAAAAAGCCTTTGTGATTTCCCTTGACTATTGATCTATGACCCTCTACTGACTTAAGATTAGTACTTGTTAGCAGGATTCGAAAGAGATTTTTTTGAAATGCAGGTGCAAAATAACCTTGAGTTTTATTGCAAAAGACACCGAGTTCTGGGGCAAAACATGGTTTCATGTATAAGCGATCCCCAAATCTCCCTTTTTCCTCAGACCTTTTGGTCATAAAAAATTCAGGGGTAAAGAACGCTTTGAAAACTCCCTGTGGCAGAATAAACTAGAGCTGAACCTTCACGTGATTATTCCAGAGTGAGTCATTTAAGCATGGGACTGCTTCATAAACTTCAGAGCCTTAATTTGCATGTGAATATTGATTCCTCTCACACAAACAGTTCATCCTTTTATGTTGCTTTTGCATGAATTTGCCCTCCAGAGAATTGATTTTTTTCCATGCTTCAGCCGGGTGCTTCTGCTGCCCCAGTCAAAAACACTTTTCCTCAGTGAATCAAATGGAGCAGTGAGAATGTGTAGATAACCCCCAGTTCCTCCTCTCAAGCATAAACAATTCACATTTCCTTCCAAGGAAAGACTGAACATTTGACCTCTCTCTTAAATCGGCAGATAAGCAAAAGCAGTTGTATGTGTGTGGGGGTAGAGATATTTGTCAAACAATCTAAATTACCAAAAATAGTTACGTGCAGTATTTCCTAAGTAAATCAGATCTCAAAGTACTCTTTCATCATTCAAACAGGGGTTATATTTTGGTTCTTGTAATTCAATCTGGGGCTATGCTTACCGGCTGCAAATAAAACTTACTGTGTATGAGTTTGACCCCACAACCTCTACTTAGATGAGGAAGTGACATGAATTTCCTACAGAAAACCCCAGACGAGACAGCACAATTTTAGCCCATTGGCACAGGGGTGCTGCATGGGTTATAGAACCATGAACCACAGAACCAGTCTCATATCCTGAAAAGTCAGTGAGCAAGAAAGCAACCTGGAGTCATCTCAACAGATCTTTCACCAAAGCTGACACAACAGTATTTGGTGAGCTATAGACTGGTCATCACAGAAATACAGTAATTCCATGTATCTCCACAACTTTAATAGTACACTATGTTTCTGTTTTAATATCATAGCAGAACACAGAAAGGCCTTCTTCATACACTTATATTACTGCAGCAATATTCCCTGTGTTAGATAACAGTTGTATGAGATGCTGTGATGATGCAGTAATTAGAGACATCATATTACCAGGACCAAGTCACATACAAATAAAGATACATGGGAAAATTCAGTCAGTTGCCAAGCAGTTCCCTTAACAGAATGTTGGGATATGGCTGTTTCATAACAAAACTGAGCTATATCAATTAAGTTGTATGTAGGATGCATGGAAAAAAAATGATCTCTATCCTAAGTTATACCTTCATTGTTAATGTTTCACCTGTACCTTTTTCACGAAACCCAAAGTTCACGATGTTTAGAATAATGTAGTAACATTTTTGATAATGGCGTCTATAAAATAAATAAGAATGGCCAGGAAAAAGAGTTATTCTCGACTTCTAAATCAGCTGATAGTGAACAATATTTTGTCTCAATAACACACCTTCTCAAATTCAGATTTCTTAAGGAAAATATTACTAATGCCCTATGGAAAGTTTTCATACTGTTCGCAGTGTGTTTGTTTTGGAGATCAGGTCGAGAGATGTACAACTCTTAAAAATGTGAACAGCAACTATTAATAGTTACCATTTGACAGGAAAATACTTTTTTCCTCTGCTTTTGACCTTTAACAATCACCTAAACAACCAGTGTTTGACTTTATTTTTTGCTAAAGAAATTACAGGTTAGATTGTGAGCTAGGAAAACACACCACTCTGCTCTGTATAGGATGTGTTCATAATAAAATTGCCGATAAATCCTATTATATGATGAGGGTACAATAAATTACCTTGAATTCTCTATAACTGGTTATTAGGTTACTTACCTTTCCATTACAACTCTTTTGGGCATTTTTGCTGATTGGAATATATAGTTATGCATGTTGTACTTGTTCTGCAGTGACATATGGAACGTACAGGTGTGAGGTTGGATTGTACAGACACCGGGTTCAGTTCAAGAAGCCATGTTGTCTGAATAAATGTTAATCTAATAGTGTTCACCATGAGTATATTCAACAGTCCTTCCTACCTCTCAAACCTGAAGTAATCATTGCATTCATTTTTGGCATATTTAATGTTTACAGTATCACAGATTATTTATCTGACAACTCCTGTATCATTTCCAAATGGCTTTCCTTATTTGCTAGTGACATTTCAGCTATTGATTTGAAATTCTATCACGGTATTAAATTACTAATTGCTTCAAAATTTCCTGTAAACCTTAAGCTTAACTGAAAGGCATTGTCATGTCTTCCTTAACAATAGTATTTTAAAAATATTATTGCTGGCTTTCCTAATTAAACAGACAGATATGGGACCAGTAAAAACCTGTTCTTCTACTGCAATATCCTCCTAATAACAACTCTTCATTAAAATAAAGAAAAAGGATAAATCTCTATATACTCCAAATTATCTGGTCTGGAATTTTAATTGTGCTTCCTATTGCCTGGGGATTAAGAAATTTCAGACTAAATCCTCAAGAGGTTGTGCACAATTTCACAGTTTGAAAACTGCCATCCTGAGTGGTGCATAAATTCATTTGTATCAGCCAAACATTTCTCACTTTCTCTAAAGACTAATTCGGTGTCTAAAAACCATGTGCTATTATGGACATCAGTATAGGAGAATTTATTCCTCCTAATGTGTACAGGATGAAAGTAAAATCTGAATGGTATTTTGGACTGAAGAGGGTGTAATAAGAGACATCACGTTAAATCATATTCCCATGACATTAATTCTAGATAAGAAAGGGTCATCTGAGTAGTTCTTAAACTTAACACTTTTGATATCTTGGCTTGTGATTTTTAGCGTTTTAAATGCCAGCATACAAGTCACAAGGACTTATTTGAAACTAGATAGTTTTGTGTCAACATAGACAGGTGAAAGTCTGATATGAAAGACAATGATTTATCTTTGTGCTTTTCTCTGTGCTTTGGTACACATCTGAAAGGAAAGAGAATGTCATCATGAAAAAGTTGGGAAGTAACAAGGCAGATGTTATCTTTCCTAAATCAAATACCTTCAAGTGTGAGACACAATTTTAGGAAATTGAGCTGCTTCTTTCAGCATGAAACAGCTAGGAAGTTTTCATAGAGTTAGGCATTACAAATGGATGTCCTAAAGGTTATTTTTGTTTATTTTTGTTTACATGCGTAAGCAGAAGAATTTCCATGATTAATCCAAAAAAATGGTTCAACCAGTTTTATGTTTCAACTGCTGGTAAGAAACTCAATTTTCTTTTTTTCTAGACAATTTATTTATACAGCAAGGAGTATGGGTGTCATTCATGACACACAGATTGAAGAAATCCAACCATTTCTATACTATTAATCATGACTTAACAATTATCTGTTTTGCTCGACATTTTTTCTCTGGCTGAAGGAGGACAGAGCAGGCTAAGAAGGTGAGAAGATGAGGAACCAGAGCTGGCAGAGCAATACCAGTACACTTTTCAACTTGGTTAACAGTCATCTGCCATGCTGCTGTCACTTCAGTGGGTAAGATTGAGCAAGAGCTCTGACTGTGAGGCTGAAAGGACATTTGTTTCCACACCCTGGGTGTGACTTACACAAACAAGAACCTCAGTAATATACTGTCAAGGCTACCCTTAACTCTAAATACTCACACCATCTCATGACCATTCAATTTCACCTATTTGGAAAAGAGTGATTGATGATGAATTGTCTTCTTTCTCCCTATTTCATTAGTATCAATCTGTGTATTTTAAGGTGTACTTCAGTTAGAAATAACATTGGCATGTTAGACATGACATGCCAAATCCTGAAAAGCATTATATTAATGCTCCAGGGAATGTGACTGCAATTTTCTTCCATTTTCAGCAGTTTTATCAGCTTAAATGCAAGATGGTTCCTTCTCCTGTGCTGGTGTTTTCTCTCCCTTGGCCCATTCAGGACTTGAAATTTTAAGTCTTCATTTTTCCAGTTTATGATTTTAATGCTATTAGGAAATGACTTTTTTTGCTCAAACCTACATTCTGGGAGTGCATCCAGGCTATTGGTATGTTCACAGTAAATGCAGAATATGATAGCAAATAGGAAAAATATTAATTCTCTTCCATGTTGATATTCAGGAACAGTTCTTCCTACATTTACTAGCGAAAATGACATTTACCTGAATTTAATATGCTACCTCTTTTTTTCTTTTTCCCAAGTGCAATGCAGCTAGAATTGCCCAAAGAGAAAAGTAGAAGTAATTGAGAAAAATGCATACAGACGCATACACCCGTGTTTTAATTGAATCTAAAAAGCAATCCTGTTCTGCAGTTCATTTTCTGATTGTTTTCACATCAGGGTAACAAGCATAAATTTGTGCTGCATCTGTCCTGACACTTAAGAAATAACAGCTTTCACACATCAGTCCTTTTAACCCATTAATGTTTAAGTCACTACATTATATATTCTCTGGTTTTATGTCTGCATTCTAACATTCCTAACTTTCTATGTGTTCAAGCTTTTGTTGTTCTAAGGATGAGCACTCCAGGTAGCCAGATTATAGGAGCTCCCTGGCAGTGCCCTGTTCTGCATTCTTCCTACACAAGACAGTATTAAGAGTGAGATATGACACTCTAAAGATGGGGATTCAGACACCATATGTCCCTGCAGCAGTCAGGCACAACAGGATGCTCTGGCACAATTTCAGAGAGAGAATCCTGCTGTGCCTCAGTTCTGGAGGACATGGCTGAGGTTTCACCCTTTTCTGTGAGCTACCTGCCGGTTACACTCTTCTGTCACTCTTTTGCTCCTTGTTACTGCACTTTCTCTATCAAATATTGACACTCTACCTGAATTAATCCCCACAATTTTTCTTTTTCATGCCAGGGCACACTTCTAACTTTTCAAGAATGAAACCAAACAAACACTGACATAAAATAGAGACAAATGAGAATGAGTTTATTGAAAATTTTAATTTGCCAAGTGAAAAATAAATGGCATTGTAGAAAAGACACATGAAGTGAGTTCATTGTAGAAAAATCTGCTCAAAGACCTTTGTCAGTGATCAGTCACTGAAGAATGAATGCCTTTATTCACTGACAAGAGATAAGATTTATTTTATTATTGTTGTTAAAAAGATGGAATTAGGGAGAAATTGCTGCATTTCAATCAATGCAATCAATTTAATCTCTTTCTCCAGTGATGTCTCATGTATGATCTTTCAAGAGAAGGAAATACCCTTTCTCTAATTGTCACATATATTGTTGTAATAATGCTTCATGAATGCTCACTAGGAGAAATATAATTTCAAGATTCTGATATTTTATTACTTTTAAAATCCTTAGTATTATTACATGTGAAAAAAATATTGAAGTCCCTTCTATTTAAATAACCTTATGGCTGTCTGAGAGGGTGACTTTAATGCTTAAGCATGCATGCACATTTCTTTATGGTGAAGATAAACATAGAATAGCCTTATTAAACAAGAATAGTTCAATCTAGTTTAATCTAGTTCTACTTAGCCTGCTACAAAGTCAATACCATTAGTGATATATGCCCTGTTTCAGATATGTTAATTTCATGATATAAACTCTTTGTTCTTGAAAAACATAGTACACAGTAAATGGTTTTATAGTTTGTTTTGGATTTGTTTTTTTAGAAAAAACAAGCTTCTGAAAACACCTGATTACTAAGGTTCAATTAAATGTAATTTAATATATCTGTTAGAATTTAGCTTTATAAGATTTTTCTACTTCAAATTCCATTCCCCCTTTTTAGACCAGGAAAAACCTTATTTGAAATAGCAATCTCAGTCTAAAGAAACAATTTTAGAACAAACATATAAAAACCTGGAGACAAATACTCCACATGGAAATTCTGAGTGAACAACTACATTGAGTCACAGAAGCAAACTTCTTAATGTCTAGAGTTTCATAAAAATGAATTATTGGGTCAAAACTGAACTGATGGTAACTAGCTGATGCCTGCATTGTCACGAGGCAACGATAATTCCTGTCCCACAGCTGCTGACAAAGCTTCCTCTGAAGTCATTAGACCGTGTGTGTGCAGTGGGAATTCTCCTGGATATACACTGTAGGCTTCAGCCCTCGGTCTGTCATGCACAACGAGATAATAAGGTCTCAAGCAGAAGAATTACACACATCTGTATATAAGCATGAGTCTCTCAGTGAAGAGCAACTGCATAGTTGGCCTGGTACAAAATCTTCCATCTGGTTAGGAAAGTGTCTATAAAAGTATTTTTAAATTAGTTTGTTTTTTTCCTAATATCCTGAAACCCCTCTGGCTTTCACATCGAATACACGTC
Source organism: Buphagus erythrorhynchus (assembly GCA_013400855.1). Taxonomy (NCBI): domain Eukaryota; kingdom Metazoa; phylum Chordata; class Aves; order Passeriformes; family Sturnidae; genus Buphagus; species Buphagus erythrorhynchus. The sequence goes on along the minus strand of VZTT01031886.1, from coordinate 5,184 downwards.
AAGATAATTGGCATTATTATAAAAAAGGACATGAATATTTTAAATTGAAGAAAAGATGAAATGTTAATATTTTGAAGATATGCAAACCACCAGCATGGTTTATGAATGCTTACTTTATATTTTTATAATTATTCTTCATTATCAAAGTCTATGAAATTCCTACAACAATAATTTCATCCTAGAAGGGTTGCAAGTAGTAAGTTGTAAATAAAGAACTTCTCTATAAAGCCTTTATCATGATTCATCCTTCTAATCAACTTGTGCAAAATGTGTTCAAAATCTTTGATTTTTTTAAAATGCATAAATTAAAAGAAAGATGTTTATTGTCTCAATTCCCATTCTTCAGAGTCTGATTTTGAGTTACAGACTTCCATGCAATGCAGTGTAACAAATTCCAATGCTTTCAGATACATTAATTCAGAACGTTATTCAGAGATTTTTCCATGTACAAATTTAGCACCATAATGCTTCTCCCTAAGCTGGAGAAGATTTGAATGTAAAAATGTTAAATTTCTGCAGGCAATACAAAGTTCTTACTAATGAAGGTTTGCAAAGTCAGTCAGCTGAGCTTTGTGTTCCCTAAGCTCTTTCAGCTTTTCAGATGAACCTCTTCAAAGTTTCATCTCAAGAAAGAATGATTTCATAATCAATAGCAAATTCATCATTTCTAACCAAATATTATCTTAACCATTTATTCTAAAATGCATATGCTTAAATATTTCCAGTAAATCTAACACAAATTTACAAGGAATCCCCCAAAAGATAAAAAGACACAGACATTTGCAAATGATTGTATAATTTCAATACCAACTTGATTTTTAGTTAGGATTCAACTTTAACAGAAAACATTGATCTTTATTTTGAAAATTCACTGTTGAAATACATCAGTATGGTTCCCAGATGTAATCCTGAATCTTGTGTTAGTGACCTTGGACATTCAAGTGTTTTTAGCAACCTGATCCAACAATTTCCATGCAAAATGTGATTCGGAAACAAATACTAAAGACTTTGAAAAATACCAAGAGAAAGAAACACTTTATTTACTGAAGACTTTAGGCATATATCACTAATTTGAGACCACTGCATAAGAGTCACAGCAAGCTTTTATAAAAACAGTGGGAGAATACATTTTCAGGGCTCTTTATGTGAGTATGTTTGTTGGTGGGAGATAATTTGTTTTAGCTTTAGTCTTAATTTCCATATTAATTAGATTAAATAGGGCATGAGTCACAACATCCCAAATTGCAACTAAATCAAATAATATAAAAATGATTGCACATAGATCTTCAGATCTGGGCTCTATTTTTCTCGATGCTGCAGCAATAATGATCAGGTGAAAATCAAACCTATTTTCTTCTTGGTTAAGACTTGAAGTCCAGGACTGCAGATCTAAATTTTACCAGAACTCTTTGAATATTGGTATTTTTCCCTTTTGACGTAGTTCATATCCTAGAGTCTGAACCCATGCTTTTCTTTTTAAGAAAAAAACGGTGGATCTTATTAATTCAGTTAGTCAGAGTCAGCAGGGAAGAATGCAAAACATATTTTTATGTATATGGTTCAACTCTGCTGTGTACAGTATGCACTGAGTGAAAGTAACTGCCAATATACCAAACTCAACTTAGCATGACATGTTCTTGATGATGTCACATGGCTCTCAAATTTGCTATCAGACTTCAGCTTGTGAAATTTTAATTTATTCCCAGGCAATTATGTGTAAAGGTCCATCTACATGTTAGGTGATTTTCTAGCATCAATTAATTTGCTTCACCCAGAAAACATGAGCTACACTTTTAAGTCCAGATAAGTCCTGTCACTGCTGTAAAGCAGGAGAGAAATCTTCATGGCAGTCCACAGTCCGTCAGCTTCCCCAGGGACTTTAAATTATTTCTGACTGTTTTGTAGTTTTTGTAGGATGCATATAGTTTGTTTACTGCTATACAAACTAAATCATCATGTTTCTTGCATTGCGTTCTTAGAAATTACTGCAAAGTATGGAATATATTAATCCTTCATCAGGTCTTTCAGGAAATTAAAATGGGCAGCAAGGTCTCATTTTCCTTGGTGATTAGTACTGGACTTTATTAGCACTCAAAAAGAATTTTTTTAATCACCTCAGTAAGTTAATACTTTGGGGAGGGGTAGTTTTTACGTTTTTAATTTCTGAATATGCAGATGAGAGCAAAATATTTACCAGGGAATATGAAGCTCAAGATAGATAGAATAAAGTACACTAATCTCTGTAAGATCTCCAGGACCAAAGCTGGCAACTTGGCTCATAAGAACAAGCGGGTAGGAAAGAGAAGAATTCCTTTATATACTTGATGAAGCTCATTTTGGCCTTTGTGATTAACTAAATTGTTTGGATAGTGAAAGATACTCCTCTTCAGGACTTGCTCCTGATAGTTTTTGTATTCCCAAGCTATAATGAAGACAAGACACTAGAGTCGTGCACAGGTGAGAGCTCAAACTTCCCAAGTGAAGTTTTATCGTGCTAAAGTAGCAATAACATACAAAAAAAGGACTTTGTAGAGGTCAATATTTTAAGCTGTCTGTACAAAAATGACACAATTGTTCAATATTAATATTAAAAATTCAGTATCAATATTAATAGCGTGCTCAGTCTAATGTGTGAAGGCCAAATCAAATCAAATCAAATACTATCCACAGAAGTAAAAGACTATTGAATCATTGAAAGACTCATCTTCCATCTCTCATTCACCCATCTTGCATCCTTTCAAACCTGTTTTGATAGAAAAGCTCACAAGCTCCTTGGCTGTTTGGCTGGCATGCTGACTTGCCAGGATGAAACTCAAGCTTGGAAGCTGACAGTAGTTCATTCCAGGGAGTTGATTGTTTCATTTTAGTGTGAAACCTGACAGGGAAAAATATTCTTGTCTTCAATGCGGAAAGTATGATGGGAATGGAACCTTGGCTGTTTTAAGTCTTTGTGTGTATTAGGGTGAGGAATTTGGTAAGAATTTCATTAAGCTCTCTTAAGACTTGAAAACTCACCAGGCTTAAAAACTCTCTGTTTAGCTGAGACTTTCAAAGTTTTCACAGCTTCATTAATTTTAATGACCTTTTATTTATCTGGTCACACTCCTGGCAAAATCAGACCTGTTAGTCAAACAGAAGTAAATTTTATTCCTGGCTATGGCTCATTCAAGTGTTAAATGACACCATTAAACATCAAAGATACGGTTTTTAAGCATGCAGTATTGCACTCATGAAACTTAAAGACTTAAAATGTAATCTTCTTCACCAAGTGCCTACCAGCAGATAAATACTCTGCAAAAGGATTAGCTTTGAGTTTTTTCGTAGTGGTGAAGGAAGAAAAAATACTATAAAAATGTTGAGGCTAAGTAAATACCATGTAATCTTCTTTTAGGTGGTATATATCCACCATTTACACAAAATTAGGAAAGGAAAAATTACCCCAGTTTTGTGTTGTGAAAGGATTGACAAAAAATCTGAGAGGGGAAAGAGTCTGAGATGACACATTGTTACTTGAGTATAAGAGAGGTGGATTCTGACCAGGTTACTCTGCAAAAGTACAAGGCCTGTTGGTGTTAGAATTACAGTCATTTATATCTATCTGTAGATAGCATGATTTGATCCTGTCACAGAAGAAAAAAATAATATTTTTTCCTGCTCAGGCACTTGTATGCAATAATCATATTTTGTATTGAATTTTTAAACTCTCACTGTTCAGAATAAATTGAAATTGAAATTATCTTAAGCAAAATCATGTGAACAATAAACATATATGATATAGAAAAATATAGAAAGTGTTTGTGAATAAATCAGTAACCAAAAAATAGGTAAAAGTTCTAAAAAAAATAACATCCAATCACATCTTGTTACAAGGTGGGAATGTTGGCTTATAAATCAAATCACATTTCTCTTAATTCTTCATATGTTTGTCCATATATGTATATACAAGTTTATGTATAAGTACATCATGCTTGCAATAAGCAGGTATTGACTCCTTCAGAAAAAGACATTATGATTTATTGACTTCAAAGGTATTTATCTTTGGATAGATATTTTACCTTACTGGATGGGTAAGGTCAGGTTTCTCTTAGACAAGCATTAGTCTTGATAGTGACTAAGAGGAGAAATTATAATCTGTATTAACTACATTCTAATAACTTGGTTTATTACACTCATTGAAAAGCAATTATTAACTTCATCTCTTAATCAGTTACAACTGGAAGCATTTCTTGTGCAACATGGTTAACAATGTGTTTACAAAAACAGCCTCATGGTACCAAAAAAGATCTGTTTAATGAGAGGTGATCCATAGGCAGACAGAATAGAAGTGTGTTTAGCAACAGGTTTTAGAGAGTAATGTACTTAAAGTTGAAGACATATAAATCATCTTGGAATGAAATTATTAAGAAAAATTAGAATACCTGTGCATTTCAGTTTCCCCAATTTAGGAACAGTACATTGCAGTTATCCCCAAGTTAAGAATATTCTTACCTCCTCTATCCTCTAATATATCATACTTTATCATTAACTTTTAGTTCCACTGTGTATTTAAAAAAAATGAAAAAAGCTTTAGGTATTAAAAGGATTAGTTCAAATATTTCTGGAAGTTTCAATATGAATTGAATGATAAAATTTGGTAATGTTTCAAGGGCATCTAATATTTTATTCAGATTAAGAATACTTAAGATCAAGGAAGCAAAAAGGGCATATGAAAAACGGGAAAACAGGCAGTCAGCTCAGGAAGACAGGAAGGCTGTTGTGAAATTATTAAGAGAAAATTAGACGGTCCAAAGTCCATATAACTTAATCTAAGCATGTATGTGAAAGACAATAAAAAGTATTCCTGCAAATACATCAGCAGCAAGTCGAGGAAGGGCCAAGGAGAATCTCTGCTTTTTGCTGGACATGGCAGAAACATAGAGAAAAAGGATGAGAAAAAGGCTGAGATACTTAATTCCTTCTTTGCCCCAGTCTTTAACAGTAAGACCAGTTGTCACCAAGGTACCCAACCCCTGAGCTGAAGGACAGAGACAGGGAGCCGAATGAAGCCCCCATAATCCATGAGGGAATGGTCAGCGACCAGCTATGCCACTTAAAACCACACAAGGCCATGTGGCTGGGTGGTGTCTACCCAAGAGTACTGGGGAGGTGGTGGTAGAGCTTGTCAAGCCACTTTCAATCATTTAC
>VZTT01031885.1:20490-43962 GCA_013400855.1 Buphagus erythrorhynchus | reverse complement strand
GTAAACAACAAGACACACACCCACCCCCCCCCCCCCCCCAAAAATCCAAAACGAATTCTGGTCAGCCTGTCATATTTTAGCAATTCAACAACTTGCTCAGCTACTGAAGCATAATGTGTCAACAAGATGGAATTCCACTTTCTAAAGGCTAGAGTGCCCAATCAGTAGAAGAAAGCAATACATGATTACTGCTAAGAGCTTGTGGCGCAGTGCTAGCAACTCAACATTTAGCAATAATAGAAAATGTCTGTCTCATTTTCATTCCCCTTGAAAACACTCCCTATACAATATTATGAAACACTCCTGCTGTGAGTTGGTTTCTTAATCGCAGCAATATCTTCAGCTATTACCTTTTCCATGGTCACACCTTTCTGGTGAATTCTCTTGAAAGCAAAAATTTAATGACATACGGAACAAGGACAGATACCTGAAATGTAATAATGAGGAGTAACCCTTCAATTTTGCAACAGCTACAAGATAGCAGCAATCTCCTATTTCCATTTTAGTGTTTTCCAAATGACATAAAGGTCTCAAGGTCTTTTTTTTTCTAAATTATTCCTCTGTTTTTCAAAACCGTGAAGCCTCTATTTTCTGCTTCAACTTACATTCCCATCTTAAAACTAAGGAGAAAAATTCAGATCATTGTACACACAACCTTTCTTCACCCATGACCTTTTATTCATCTGATTATAAAATTGAAAAGATTTTTTTCAGTGCAAGTACTTTCAAAGGTTGTCTTGAATTACCACTACTCATCTTGACTATCTTCATATCTCAAATTGTTTTAAAAGTTGCCTATTTTCTCTTTATATACATTGAACATTCTCCTGGTACTACTAACAGAGAAACAAAGTACATGTCCTGAACCACACTTTTATACCTACATCTTTGTTTGAAAATCAAGTCGTCGTTGTTAGTCAGACTTCTAAACATTTTGACCAGACACTATATATGGAATAATATGATAAAATCAGACTCAAGAGGGACAGGAATTAGAGAATGTCCATATTGATCATGACAATGCATTGCATTAAAACTGAACTTTGCAATAAAAGACTTATAGCTTCCAGATGTGGAAAATGTTTTTTACTTCAAAAACTCTTGTGCACTTTCACATATATGAAACAGTATTTGCAAGCTGGTTCAGATTCCAGAGGAAGTATAGTGGCACTCACATAGCACTTCAACTGGCATATAAAAGCCTAAAATTAGACTAAATTAAACAACCCTGCTCCAGAAGTTTGGAAGGACATACACAACTAACAAAATCATCGTTTGAATTATCAGAATTAAGTGGATAAGAACTTGTTGCTTGGAGTTTTTTATAAATTAGATTTGGGACCTCAAAAAAAAGGTTTTCCCCCAATTGTTTGGGATTTGCCTATGTGCATATCACTGGGTTTAACAAAGACATTACTGCAGATGAAACATGTCTGCTAGGACACGCATGAACAAACAATGATGAATCACAAAAACCCCAACTTTGCAAACAACAGGAATATGTACTGCACTTCTCATGTAAATATTTTAGTGTCCTCTATTCTATTAAGCTTACTGAAAAGGCAGACAATTATTAATCCTACAAATATGGTGCAATTGCTTTTGACATATGCTTCCTTAGCCATGGAAGAAGAATGCAAGAAGAAATCAATGAGAAAAAATTACTGGGTAGAGTGAAATTGCCTTAGGGATTTTGTTTTATGTAATACAACAGCCTAGGAATTCTATTTATAAGGAAGACATGGTATTTATATCTATTGATTTTTTCAGGGACCTCTTGTAGTCTGCAGCCATAAAATTTCACCTGTCCTAGATGGGAACACATCTCTTGATGCTGTACAATGCACTATGTTTATGGAACAGCAAATATGGTGTAAAAGAGATTAAATAACCCCAAATTTTGTGTTCCCTTTGCAAAACTATAAAATTTACTTTATCACTGCACATTTAATACACTGCATTTGAGTACCCACTTGCAGATTGGAATTTCACCTTAGGGGATCTCAAAGAAGAACAATAAAAAACATCAATTAGGACAGCTTANCTAAAATCTGTTAAATTGTCACCTAGACCTTAGTATAGTTTAGAGTGGTTTCAGAACCTCCATGGACCTTCAAGAGTCAGGTCTCCTAGCCAGGGATTATCAAACAACACCCAATCTGTGCAAATCATTCTTCTTCCTGCTTATATATGCTATGCTAGGAATGAATAAACTCAAGGGGAAAAGACTGGCAGAGGCTCTGTTTCCACTATCATCTGTCTTCCTTCTCACCCCATTTCAAGGGATAGGTCAACTGATACTGCATGCTGCAAAACATTTACCACTGTTACTGCACAACATTGTGCACAACATACCACTGTTGATGTAACAATGGGGATGCAAAATCTGGGATGCAGTTATACATCAGTCAGTTACCATCCCACTGACAGATACTGAGAAGGAATGTTGTGCAAGGCAACTGAGCTGCATGTGTAACATACACCAAGGCACACTTAACAAACAAGTTTTATAGTCCCTTTTGAAGATCCATTCTAACCTCTTTTTAACTCCAAGCTTCTTTAATGTGTAGTAAATAATATGCCAATATAATATAAAACAAGACAAAATGTTTTATTCATGAAGCTTTTGTCTGTCTTGTTTACCACAGCTTTTCCTGTACCTAGGCCAGCTGGTACAATATGTACTATCTACTATATTTTGTTGCTGTTTTCTAGTGTTAAATGTGTCAAGACTTTATAGCTGAGCAATAGAAGTTAGTAACATAAGTCTGATGCATAGTAATGAAGGTAGAATAGTGTATAATGGTAATATCTTAGTAAATCAATTAATAAGTTTATGGATAATAATAAAAAATATGAAAGATTAAGCCATCAGCAGAGTCAGTCAGTGGTACCACAACATGACTGTAGGTGAGGACTATCCACAATCATTAANTTTTTTTTTTTTTTTTCCTGGAAACCTGAATAGATAGCAGTGCCTGACTGCAGAGGGTACATATGGAGATGCTCACATTTAAACTTCTTTCCTCATCTTTTTGGTACAGTTCTGTATAGGCATTTACCAGACTTTTTCTAGGCCCTGCATGTTGCTGTTTCCAAATTTCCTGAGACAAAACAAAATCCATCTTTTAACTTTACCAAAGGCCCTTTTAGCAAATTATAAGCACTCTCCTGGAGATTCACATTTCCCTTTGATAACAATGGCAGTTCCTCTGCAAAAAGACATTCTAGTTTCCCATTCCACGGAACAGAGTAAGAAACCAAGGAATCCAAAATGTCTGCATCCTAGCCTGGCTCAGTCACCTGTTCATTTTTCATTATTCCTTCAGTTTTGGTCATAGTCCTTATAATGTTTGGGACTGCCTCTCACAGTTATCTCTCTGAATAGTGGAATATTTATTTTGTTTCCTTCCCTGGTGGCTAGCTTATTATCTTTTTGGTTCCTTTACTTTCCTACAATGGCTGCTGAAACCCGTTCTCACTCACTGTCTCGACTTTCTCTTGACCACTTGTCCTTCCTCTCTCCTCTGAGTCATCTCATCAGCAAATCAAAACCCTCAGCTTCTTGACAGTTGTTAGCTACCATAACATGCCAATGCAGGCCTGAACAATCAATTTGTTCTCTTCAATAGGCAACTATTTCTCTGCAAGGGCTTTTGTGTGAATAACAGACCGCTGATGTTGGATATAACTTCTGCTATCAATATGAACTTCAACCAAAGACAGAGGTTCAAATATCCCAAAAGAGACTCTACATAACTGAAGTACAGCTTAAAGAATGATGCAGATATTCATAAAGAATCTCCAAATTCACACTACTTTCCTTATTTCTTTGATTAGCAGCTTCAGCAAGAAACTTATTTCTAATCTAAGCTGTACAGGTTAAGTATTGCAAGACATCTTTTGCAGTCTTTTTTTTGGATGGATAATAGGGACATTCTTTGTCTCTTAGAGGGCCTTTCTTTGAGCTTGTAAATCACGCATACACTCATGAGGGAATGCTGAGCTCTGAAATGGATCTTCCTGGATTCCATAAAAATTAGTGGAAGGCCTTCATACTGAAAAAGGTCAGGTTTTGACTGGGAAAAACAACGTCATAGTTTAAGAATAGAAAACACTGAAAATTACTTCATAAAATAGAGTAAAAATAAATAGCTTTTCCAACTATCTTGGTGTTCTTGTAGGTTGATCGTTTACCTTCATGCACCTTTATCACCAGTATCTGACTTCAGTGCTAGGACCCTCACCACAGGAAGTCTGTGACAAATCCTCCTTGAAGTTATCACATTTTAGGGGGAAAAGAAAGATCCAAAGGCATAAATTTTCCCTCTGTTTCTTTATGGATTCTGAGGAAGGACCTTAATGTTATCAAAATTTGGCTGCCAGACCAGCCTCCTGCTTCTCATTTCAGCCTCAGTGAATTGTACCCTGTAATGTTCAAGACATCACATAATTCAAAACAAAGGGTGAGCTTACACTCAAGGCTGCAGATCTGATCACTACCAAGCACAGCACGGAGTCCTTAGAAGGAAACAGAGCAGTTTGCTAAACCAGGCAATGTATCAATCCTTTACACTATGTACACTTTATTTACAGGGAATTTGCAGTTTCAGAATGATGATGAATGAAGCTACAAAATACAGTATGATTTTCACCACTTCCAGGCAGAGACCTGAATAAAAATTATATGTGATTTTATCTTTTTTAACCAATCCCTAATAGTTAATCTAGAGGCATTCCCTTTTGTTTATGCAGTCGTGTTTCTTATTACTTTCTCAGATTCTGCTTTATTTTATAGCCCCATGTCTGCTCAGCTAATTTGTGCAGTACTCTGTTTTACATGCACCACTGCATGGACAGATAGGAAGTCTTACCAAGGTCGACAGATGCTAACCTACTCAAAGAAGACAAGTTACTGCGACTTCCTAGTTCAGCAAACTATTATTCTTCCATGGTATCAGTTTGGGCAACATCAAAACTGCAATAAAAAGTGCATTTTCCACAAGAAAGACAGCAGAAGGAGCATCCTAGTATTCTACAAATATAGATATTTTATCTTCTCTCATAGTGTTCATGGAATTCTGCCATAATGCCAACTATGTAAACACCAGTTAGTCACTCTGACCAAACATTTAATAGGTTCTTTTATACATAGATTTATCTCTATGTACATCTATTTTCCCCAAAGCTTGATTCTTGTAAAGTACTTGCTTTTTCTACTGCCAAAAATGTCGATGGTCCATATGATGTAATCTCTTAGCAAAAGTATTTTCAAGTTTCATCCGATTTTGATTTCCATAAATCCACCATTAATTTTTCATTCCCCTTGCTTAAAAACAATTTTTATGAGTAAACAAAAATATTTCTATATTTCTTTTCATCATGTATTTTAATGTGCACTAGCAATGTCACTACAGTGTCCCGAATAGGCTATTCTATCTCTCCTCTTTGTGTAAAAAAAAATTAATATGATAATGAATGGTTTGTTCAAGATCCTGTTTGTTTTTGCTGAGTTCTAGGAGAAGAAAGTCAGAGTGCATTTGGATTTTCATTTGCACAGTTCAATTTCTTACTGTAACTACTCAGCAACTTCTTAAACCAAATAAAGCAAAGAATTATGGAATGGACACATTCTATGTGATGAAGTCATCATTCCTAAGCCATTGTGCTATATTTAAATTGTTTATTGAGCTGTGTTGTCCCACTTTGTGTGACAGGCAGTTCAGAGTCACTGATGGAAAAGGTAAAAAAGCCAACCACATTTTCCCCCTTGGTCTTAGCGTTTGTTGTACAATATCAATTATTTCCCACACCACTAGAAGGAAAATGCAGGTTCTTACCCCACAGCCTATCCCGTTGCCTGGTTCACAGACGATTCTCCTCAGCCCTGGCTCAGGAAGCAGACCTGCCCCACAGCCAGGGGTTGGACACAGCACTCCTCCCATCTGCAGCACACATTCCTCGGCCCCATAGCGCTGGTAGCGGCTGTACTGCAACACAACGGAACACATTGGTGTTAAACTCCTAGCAGCATGCAAAGAAAACTCCCAGAGCCTTGAGTTTGACTCTATCCCACAAAATCCAGTCAATTGTCCTAATGTCTCACATGCTAAGTTCAGATTATTTGTCAAAAGTCTAAAACTTTGCAGTATTATTAAATGCGGTGTCACTCTGCTCCAACTCACATCATGTGCATCGTTTTCTGGCTCACAGCCATTTTCACCACCAGAAGACTTTGTGGGATATTAAAATCAAGAAAACAGCAGACTGTTTCTGTAAATAACATTGAGTACACTTATATTACTATAAAAAAATATTGTAAACATCATAAAAATAGTCCAACAGAGAAATTATAAATGCTGTGTACAGCATCGAAGAGAACACACAAAAAACCCCCTTCAGGGATCTGGAGCTAGAAGTAGCGTAATGTTTTAGACCTCAAGGGCTGTAAAAATTCGCCTAGGCAACTTTATTTTAAAAGCAAGCTGATCATTAAACTGATCAGCAGAATAACTCTTATATGCATTCATTTCAATGCTAGGTGTATTTTTTTCATGTGTCTCACATGACATTTTCTTAAATTTTTTCACTTTTCATTTAATTCCATACTGATAGCCTAAAAGGCCTTGGAAATGCCTTAATTTTAATAATGGAGACACTGCCACACAGCAATATTAAGTAACATGCTCAGTCTATGCTCAGTGACAAAAATGCCTGCTCTGAAATGACTGATATCACTGCAATAATTTTCCCATGTCTAATTTACCCTGCTTTCAGCCAGAGATAAGCTGAGCTAGTACAAATCATGCTGTGTACATGTAAATCACATCCCCTCTTGGGTTCTGTGTTGGTGCAGTTCCACACCAGTGGCTGTATAACCACTGTAAACCAGGCTTCAGATTCACCTATAAATCTGCTCTATTGTGGAAGGAAATAAATGAAAGCATTTGGTCCTAACAGCCGCAAAGAAAACAGGCAAATCCAAAAGGCCAAAGAGGAAGGGAGTAGGTATGAATTTTCTCTGTGAGCAGACTTTATGGTGTGCAAAAGAAACAAAACAGAGCTTTATGTTACAGCACTCGCAGCAGTATTTAGTGCTTCATAAGATTTTATCCCATAAGGGTTCATGAAAATCCTGTTTCCTTTTTTGGTAGGATAGCAAACAAAAAATCCTTTCTTCAATCCACTCCCCTCTCCAAAGAAATCTTCAGAGGAAAATGGAAGCTTTAGGACCAACACCTCATACACACAGCATACAAAAAAAGAATTTTAAATTCCAAAGAAGGCTCTACTACACATCTTCTTGGTACATTTCAGAAGATTCTTCTACAAATGCTGTCACAACATGTCTTGTTAAACTGGCTTCTTAAAATAATATTAGAGTTCTTAAAAGACTGTAACATATAGACACAAAAGTTTGAATCACAGAAAAAAAATCAACACAAACTTGAAGTATCCAGCTTTGTTAATTGACGAAAAATCCAAACAACCTCTGAAAAGAAAAGCAAAATCTCAAAGGAGAAAAAGACTTCAAAATATCTTTCAGTGTATGAATGACAGCCAGAAATTCTGACTTAAGAATCTCGTATTTGGAAAATAATAATATTTTGAGAAATGTGCAAGACATGTCTGCAAAGTCTTCTTGAATGTGGGGGCTCAAGAAGTCAACTGGTGTTTTCCTGTGTTATTATCATGCTGGAACCCAGAGTAATGCCATAAATATTTAATGTTGGACGCGATCAGTTTTCAGTAAAGCTTGTGATCCTTCCACTAAATATGTGTTGAGTGAGTCATTTGGCTGGCCTTTATAGAAATATAGGTAACCATAGCTCCAAAACTCTCTAGTAACCTAATTTTTCTTCAGGGCACAAACTGGACCTGAAGGTGAGGACGGTGATTTTCTTACCCTGTTAAGAGGGAACTTTGTGCTGCATGTGGGACTGTTAACAGCTTCTCATTATGAAGGCTAACACCAATGACACTGTAGCGGAGATTCTGTCAGCATTAAAAATTTTCAGCAGAAAAAAATATACTTTCCAGCCATTAACTTAGCCTAATAGGGCATGGAGAGATTCCTCTAATTTCCTTTCCTTTTATTTTTTTTTTTTTATTTTATTTTAAATTATTTTAAAAATTTTTTAAAATTTATCTTGTTAGGGAAAGAGAGAGAATGTAAATGTTCGGTTTACCTACTGGCAAGGTAGACAGCAAACATCATTTTCTGTCCAACAAATTTGACATTTTATACTGGTTCAGCACAGGACTCATGCCAAATAGGTATGGCACCCTCTCCAGTGATTTTCACACTATAACAGCCAAAAAAACAATCCAGAAAAGATACTGCTAAATTAATTTGCATATCTTGATATCTAGTTACCAGCCTGTTTTCTGCCTTCAAAGTCCAGATATATTTATGCAATTTTTAATTTATTTTTTCTTGTGTTCTGCTCAATTAAAACCAGCAACCAAATGAAACACCAGGTAGCAGAACATAAACATGTTTGCTGCCATAACACAATCTACACAACATATATGGATTTATATTCTTTATTCAGTGGCCTGAAACAAAATTACTCACTTTACATTAAGGGTGCACTTCTAAAAAACTTGTAAAGGACCAAAACTATTATCATGAATTATTAATTAACTATTTGCATATAGTGACAGGCCATATCTATAAGAGACATTTTTTCCTATACGCCACAGCCATACATATCATACCGGACTAAACACACATTCAACATGCATTAAGCAAGTCAGTTTTCAAGAGCCCATAAATGTCTTTGGAGCCCATGATGTGTTTTTGATCACATGTCCAGATGTGATATTTAAGGATATTGCAGCACACAACATCCACTGGTTTACTTTGCCTCCTAACTGGAGACCTAAAGTAGAATTCATTTAATTTAGTTTGAATTTCCACAGTGATGATGCCTATAGGTGCACTGGTTGTGTAGACTTCTTTTATAACTAACAGGAGAGATGGGATGCAATTCATCTTTACTACTTAGATTTGTACAGCTGCATAAGAACTGAGCCCTCAAGAGCCCTGTTTTTTTAAAAATAATGAGAGATTAGGCAACTTCCTAGATAATGGCACCTGAAATCAGGTGACTCTTACAGTAGCTTCTTTAGTTCCAATACTTCTGATCCTAACTCAGCTGCCCTAAGCTATTTTTAAAACCAAGGCTTAGGTATCTAAATAGCTTAGACTGTGAACCACCTCACAGAATTTTAGCTAATCTAAAATTAAACACCTAGCCTAAACAAGGCTCCAAGTGAATGAGAAGAAATAAGATCTCAAGGAGGGCATTTATCCTGACTTAGATATGATGTCTAAGATAGGTAAGATCAATCACCCTATGGAAGTGCTATGGTTGAAGCTGAGAAAACTAACTTAGGCTAGATATCTAACATGTAAAGAGCTCTCATTGAAAGATGAATCTAGCTCTTCTGTCCATTAAAAGTATTTCACGGTATCTGTTACTCAATTTTTATCAGTATGCCTCCTGTTTAGACATGCACTCATCATGTGTAAAGTTGCTCTGTATGCTACAAGGAGGAAAGTATCTCCAGTTATTTTTAGGAAAAACCTCACACAAAGTATAATACATGGGAAACTTGATGGAACTGGCATTCATGGCACCTGATTTCATTCCTGGCAGCAGAACAGCCTTCCTGTGGCTTTCATGTAAGTCATTTAATCTATGCTTCTCATCAGTTCCCCATTTGTAAAGAGGAAGAATGATACTTGCTGATTTCAATGTAATGTTAAGAGGCAAAATCCATTAATAGTCATGAGGACATCGAATACTATGCTAATGAGTGGCATAAAATTACACAGAAATCACCAGCCATCTAGTGCTGCTAGAAAGCAGCATCCAGGCAAAGCATGTTAGGCATCTATGTGCTACTGAATAAGGTCCTCAAAAATACAGGTTGGTAAATAGTTGCTGGATTCCCCCAGAACTATATATTTCAATGCCTATTTGGAAATAACACCCAAAGCTTCATAAATAAAATTTATTTTAAAATATTGGTGCTAAGACAGCTAAAGGTATATGAACAAGGTAGTTGTAAAACATTCTGTTTGCTCTCTGAAAACTGAATCCCATTGTGAAGCTTCCCCTCAAATTGTGAATTGCCCCAGTCACTCAAATCTATACTTTTCAGGGAATAAAATTTGGAGTGGAAAAAGTTCTGCTTATAAGCTCTACTTATGGTATTTTGACCATAGAATGAAGTTCTTTTGGGTAATCTTTGTTTGTAAAAAGCCTTTAGATTATAAATTACAGTGTGACATAGACATGGAGGCTAGATAATTGCAACCATTTATTCCTTGCTCTCCACTTTCCAGGTTGGGATAGTTTCCCCTGAGTCTTAGAATGATACTGGGTTTTCATGCAGTGGAAATTCAATCATTTGATGTTGTAAATCAAGTGTAACATAAATGAAATCTCTGGGCTGACACAGGAATACCAGGTTAACCATAGATTGCAGTCTTTTCAGTTACACTGAGATTCAGATACCAAAACGAAGCTGAAATGCACCTGGATGCACAAAACTCCTGCAAAACACACTTCATGAACACAGTGATTCATGGCTGTGTCAATTAATTTACAAATTATGATTTAATATCATAGAATTATAGAATGGTTTGGGTTGGAAGGAATCTTAAAGGTCATTTATTCCAATCCCCCAGCCACAGCACGCATGCCTTGAGCCGTTTTAATTTTGCTTTTACACTTTAGGCATTGTTTTCTTTATTTTCCTTTTTTCCCCCATCACATCTAAAAGCATCTGCTCAGTAGCAGCCTTGTAGACAACTTTGGACAAAAGTATAACACTAGATGTAAAGCCCAAATCTCTGAAACGTAATTCAATTACTTGTTTCTTTAACTGCATGTAAGAGTCTCAGAGGAAAGCAAATCTACTTTCTGGAGTCAGATTGTTTTTACTGCTCCTATAAATCAAATAACCATCTGTGTGTTTCAAAATTAGATTGTGGAGGCTATGAGTCCATAATGTAGACTAAGCACTTTATTTATATGTATTATGCACATACAAAAACTCCAAGAATTAGTTCCATAATGTAATTAGGCAACTTACAGTATGAAACCAGTAGCACTCCTCGGACTAGTAAAAATACTTACAAATGTGTCATCTAAAATACAGATTAAAAAGTGATGAACTGATATGGCTCTCCATGGAGCACCCCTAATTTATTTTTCCTGAGTTTTTGGGCTTCTCTGCTGGTGCCTGGTCAAACTGGAAGAGCAAGTTCAGAGCATCAGCTCCTTATTGCCATAGGAGCACCCAAGGAAGCACCCAAGAAAGATAACCACCTCTAGAGGGCTGGAATTTGCCTGACTGGAGAGTCATAGAAAATTGGGTAAGGCAGTTGTTAAAAAAAAAATATTTAGGTTAGAAACCTCTAACTGGACCAGTGCACTACAATGCACAGACAAAATTAAACTAGAGTAGAGACGGGGAGAAAAAAAAGAAAGATTGCAGTGAGCGGAATGATATGAAAGCAAGCACAAGGTGATGAATATGAAAATAGAAAATACAGAACAGAGGATACTGAAGCAGGTAGTAAATCAAACTGAATATATGAGGGGCAATATGATACAATGAAGAAAGGGGACTGAGCACTGAGTAGAAAGGGTCAAAACTGTATTTTCAAACTACTGGAAGTTTGTGATCTTCCAGTGAGTATTTGGGGGAACAGCCTGATAAGATTGAATGCCAGAGACAAAAGTTTGGTTTCTTCTGACCCTTGTGGAGCTCAAATGCACATTCCTCTTCCCACTGCAAGAAACAGCCATCAAGGCTGTAATTGATGCAAGGAAATCTCTTCAGCTGATGCTGTTGCAAACCGTGGAACTGAATTTCAGTGCAGTAGCTACTAGGTCCCAATTCTCAGGTCACAAGAGTGAACACAGGTATATTTCCTGAAAGCAGATCAAAGCTATCCAAGGGATGGAAGAAGTCCTAAATTCCACATGCACCTGAGATCCTGAACACTGGGGTTCAAGTCTTCACTCTAAATTAAATAAAAGCTGTGTGGAAGTGAAATTTGAA
The DNA here is from genome assembly GCA_013400855.1 of Buphagus erythrorhynchus. Classification (NCBI taxonomy): domain Eukaryota; kingdom Metazoa; phylum Chordata; class Aves; order Passeriformes; family Sturnidae; genus Buphagus; species Buphagus erythrorhynchus. The sequence continues at coordinate 31,878 of VZTT01031885.1, read as the reverse complement.
TTCTATATAAAATGACACATTTTTTTGGCTTTGACAGAAAAAAAATCCTTTAAATTTAAGTAGAAGTACCTTCTGCTTTCTTTCTCTCTATCCTTTATTTCAGCTGTTGAACCAAAATAAATGACTTTTACTTGCCTACTGTATAATAAGTTCAAAAAGCATAAGAAGGTAGAGATAGCCTGCTTATGACAAGAACTTAAAGGCCAAAGTTGTGATAATCCAGAAGTGAAAAAACTGAGGAATTCACATGAATCCAAATTACCTCTGAGTGAGGTGGTTAGGAGACACTCCAGGCAGGTATAGCATAGGAAGGAAACAGAGGCATATCACTAGTCATATGAAGTTTCAAGACTATAAAGTTTGTGAAGTTCCAGCTATTAAAGAAACAGGTGGTGTAAAGAGGATCAAGAGTTCAATGCAGTAGCTCAGTCCTAGAGAGCAAGTGATGGGACTATGGTGGCAAATTCCAAACGGTGAGCCAAATGAGATGGAGAGAAAAGAGATATTAGATGGGAAAATGGCAGTAACTGAGAGATGTGTGTACTGTGTGTAGGTATCACTTACACTGAATAGTAGCTGAAGTCAGGGGACTGATTGGAAAGCAGCAGAGGTGTAAGAAACTACACTTGTAAAGATAAAGATTTTGGAATACTAACAAAATAGCTTTGTCTTAGTAATGAGGAACTGGACAAATCATCCAGTTAAAATTTATTTTGTTTTTTTGCTGATTAGAATTACTGAGATGTAGCTTATATTTTTTCCAAGCGTAGTTATCAAAAAGTCTTAACCCAGAAATACTTAAGAAGCACTTTGTTGATCATATTTGACAGTTTCCTGTACTAAACTCAGCTGATTAATTAGAATTGTCATATGACATTGATTTTGCCTGAACAGGTAAATATATATCAATTACTTTAAGACTGACTTTACATGAATATTCAGTAACATGCATTTGAAAAAAATAATTCCTCTAGAAGTATTTCAATAAAAAAAAATCAACCTTGTCACACTCACACACTGTATACAAAATCCTTCCAAACCTCAACTAATGTTAAATGATCTCTAACCATGCTGTGCTCATTTCATACTTGATTTCTGTTTCTCCTAAAGTTACAGCTCACTGCAAAAACTCACATAAGCCCACACCACCTTTGAAGAGCATGTGGATGTGCATCTGCAGATTTTCCAAATAGGGTATTCTAGGGTATTCCTTTGCATAAGTTTTCCCTAATTGTCAAGGAAATGTGGGAAAAAAACCCCAAACCCCCAAAAATCAAAACAAAATTCCACAAAAAACCCAATCAAACAAACAACTCCCCCCAAACTCTCCCCATTCAGGCTTGCTCAGATTCCAGGGATATATAAATGCTCACAACAGTTCCAAAAATAAGTGAGCAGAGATATGAGTTTCAGTAGCAGCTGATAGGAGAGATCTGTTAAAATTGATTGTTTCCCTGTCAAAATATCAAGGAACTGGCCAATACATTCTGCAAAGTTGTCAGAGCAGATGATGTAACAGAGAAGCACAGCTATACATTACTTAGCAGCTTCCCTTCCTGCCACTAGCAAGTCATCTGCTTCATCTGAGCTCTGACCTGTTGGGGGCACTCAGGTATAGCAGCAGATTGCTTGCTCTTGTGTTATTTGTTTTCCTTTCCAGCCTTCAGATGTAGCTGCTATTTTATTCATGAATCACAATATTCCATTTAAACAATTAAACAAGATTTTTTTTATCACTTTGGGGACAAGAGGGAAGTTTCTCATAGAGTCATTAGGGAGACTCCATAACAGTTCACTGCAAGTCATCTTGCTTTGCTGGTATATTGTGGTGTTTACGCTCAGAGTGTTTTCTCTGCTGTTCTGGCATTGGCTTGTAGAATTCCCTGCCTTCCACTGTATTTGAACAGGGCCCGTATTTGGTGCATTTTTAGCATATATTTGTAAGCAGCTTGTACTATCACCACTTGTAGAAACACTTACTTGCAGAGACAGCCAGCCTGACAGGGCAAATGGCTACTGCAGGAGACTTTCTTACATTGTGCTATTTTTCAATAGCTCCCCACTTACTAAATCTTTCAATCCAATCCTGACTGTATCTCAGATACTTAAGAAATTGAGGAGTTAGCCAGCAGATTTGGCTGCACCCATTAAGCTAGAGGAAATAGATGGATTATGAAGAGTGAGAACAAATTGCAAGAGAAAGCTCAGCAGAGCTTTGGGCAACTAGCAAGCTTCAGGCTCTACCCCTCCTGGGACTCCATGTGCAGGAGACTCTCTTTGTCTTGTACAGACCTTTGTGGATTGGGAGAGTCTGTGACAAGGGGGTCCAAAAGAAACCAGACAAAGCTGCTTCTGGAGGCTCTCCCTGGGTCAGACCACCTGGCACCATCTCAAAGAGTCAAATATGAAATGGGGCAGCAATCTACTGCTGAGTGTGTTTGTGTTGCATTTTCAGCCAATTACTCTGGAATCTGGTTTTATGTGGTAAGTTAGGTATCCATAATGCATATCATGTACCAGGGAAGCTTGTAGTCTTCTAATTCACCATGCAGACAGACTATGATTGTGTCTTTCCATAAAGTCCAAAACTGACTCCCTCTTTAAACACTATCTTGTTGCCACCAGCTAAGCCTTAAAAGACAGACTTTCTAGCTAGAATAAATTTCTCATAATGTATGTTCCTAATGGAATAGAAGACATGGAAATTTTATATGTCCAGGAGACTACCAGGAAGTTTGATTATTTGAACAAGAGTCTTATTATGATACAACTCCTTTAAGAAAATATTAGTCAACTCTTCACACTTCTATTTCTCAGCATTAGTTTTTCATCAATGCTTACATTTATCTAAAGATATTTCAGATAAACAGGCATGTTTGAGGTTTGATCCTGAAAGCCACACAAAATCTTTCTTTCCTAATGACATCAACAAACCTTACATATGCTAAGTATTTACATTTATATGAGCATCTATATGGTCAGTTTATTTATATTTATATTTACCAGAAACAAATGCTCAGTGAACAAAAGCGGGAAACCAGGGTTATTTTGCTTGAACTCTGAGGAATGGGAGATATGCAACATAGGAAACAGGCTGGTGCTGGTGGAAAGGAAAGAGGCTCGAAATATTTTGTCTTTCACTACTGAGAGGTATAATAGGATCTAAAGTCTGCGAGTGATTTGTAAACAAAGAATAGATGCTTTTCTAGGCAATATACTGCAGTTTAAACAAGAATTAATCCCAAAAAGTCATGTAATGTGTATTCTAAAGTAGATCAGAACAGATTATCACAATAGTCCATTCTGCTTTTATAATCTGGCCTTAAATACATAAGCACTTTAAAAATAAATCAAGATTGCATATGAAGCAGGAACATGTCCCTGTTTTTCTTTGGCTATTGCTTGGAGTGGAAGAAAATATATGATGATTTATAATATTGAAATTGTAAGGAATCTGAATAAAACAGTGTTATAATTAATTATGATTTTTTTCTCTCTAATAGGCATGATAACAGAAAAAGAAACATTTTAGATATTTTTAAAAAGCAAATATCTAACAATATAAATATAAGAAATAAATAGATAGTCACATGAATAAGACTTTGCGTCTAATTCCTTTCTTTCTTCATTTAGATGCATTTTAATTTCTTTTTTGCCTTGGTTTTGCACCAGTTTATTTCCTGACTATCAAAGTGTGTGCTAACTTCAAACAAAAGCTACTGTGGTCTTCAGCAGACTCATGATAAAAATGCTTTTGTAGAGACAGAATATATTTGCAACAATCCTTATACTTGTATGGGCTAATGGAATAATTCAAGCCTCATGATTATGTTCACAATTTGCAAAGAAAGTCCATAAGCTAAATATTGCTATGTCAGTGGTCATTAGTCAGGCTAGGGTCCACAACTCCATTCTAGGGCTTTTCCAGGGGAGCTGTCAAGTCTGTCTGATTCTGTCCTCTCTCTCATATTTACAGCCTTTTGGTTTAGCTGTTCCTTACTTTCCCTTCAAATTTCGCCTTTTGTCCCACTCTTCCTAGATTGATTAGCTTCACCTCTTCACACAGCTTAAGTGCAGATCTTCCTTTATTTACCAGTCTCCTCAGCAAGATTCTGTAATTGGTCATTCTCTTGCAGCCCTTGGTCCACACTCCTTGTCAGAACCTTACCCTTATTCACTACTGAGAGGTACAACCCCTCCCATGAACCAACCCCATCTCTTCATTCTACCCAAGCTTCATCTCACTCTGCCCTCCATTTGACAGGTAGCTCTAATCAGTCTCTTGACCCCATCAAACCTTGTAATTTCTTTTATTTCCTCTTCCTAAATCCTCAATCTCATCAGATTCCTGCTTCCAGTATCTCTTGCTAAGGAAAAGCTGAGTCCCTGAGAAACTTGACTTGTGACTCTCTTTAACAACTGAAGTGGGGGGCTGGTAGAGGAAAATTGGAAGTCTAGAAAGTGTAACAGCAGCCCTAATTGTAATAAGAAAAGTGAGTGTGACAGTGAAAGGAGAAGCAACAGGGTGTTCTTGACAATACAATCTGATTTAAAAATGATGAAACAAGACTTTGAATTAACAACTCAGGAGTTGCTCCTACCTCTGTCACAGCCCTCATACAACCTTGTGCAAGTCCCTTGGTACCAGGTTCATTAAAAGATGTGGATATTGTCATGTACAACACACTAATGCTGGGCTTTCAGCCCCTTGGTCCTTAGCCCTGCAGCTCTCTGTCATGCAGTCAGCTTTGTAACCACTACCTTAGGAGGGATACTTCAGAGAAAAAGACAACTTGAATTTCAGAAGCATTGAGCGTTTGAAAATTCAACTTGTGTCTCAAAATTTAAGGCCATTAGTCAATTCCTCTGTATGTTAATTTCATTATTGACAAAATAATAACTGACCTTCTTGTGAGTGTTGTAAAGCATACTTCACTTATGCTTTCCTAAGGTCCCTCTACAGAAATTTTCTGAGTGCAAAGCACTGCTATAATTATGAGAAACACTCTTTTAAAAGAGAAAAAAGGACACAGAAAGGGATGGATAATATCATGAGTAGCTGTAAGTACCAATCCCATAGTCAGATTGTTTGCTGCTTTAGAGAGTCTGTTTACTGCTGTAGTCAAAAGCCGAAAAACTGTGGCAGGTAGCAGATGTACCAATTAATAACCTGTCAAGGCTGACAGATAGAATGGAAAAAACCCCAACTCTCACATATAACTCCTGTGTGATTTTTTTCTCCACATTTTAGGTCTTTGGGGGTCATGAGATACACTCTGTTTCCCTGGAGAGAGATGAAACTGTCTCATTAGCGTCTATCTTTCATGACATTAAGACACTGCCTTTGAGATGCTAACTCACCTGTTCTTCTCCTAGAATCCTGAAGTGATGAAGTTCTTTAATCAAGGAATCTGGACAGCCAGCTGTTGGAAAGAAACAAAAATAGGTGTTTTAGAGCTTCCTGTCAGTGCAGTTTCAGCATGAGACACATAGATGCAGAAACGATAGAATATACAGATTACCTTAGATAAAAGAAGATTAGAAAGATTAGCCATGGCTCTGCAGGCACCAGAATACTGAAAACCATCTATAAAATAATCCTTCCACATTTCTGAGCATGCTACCAAGAACACTTAGAAAGGTTATATTTCGAATATTTTAGCCCTTTCCCCAAAGGACTGCAAACAAAAGCAAGATGAAAAGGGCAGCACTGTCTGCCAGATAACGCCAACCCTCAGTATAAGCCAAAAAGCCTGTTAAAAGAGGATCTCACATCAAAACGTTGGAGCTACCCAAAGCTGAATTCTGATTCACACAACAGGTTTGGATTAATTTCTAAGAATAATACAGGCTTTTCCTGATTCTCTGAAGGATTTAATAGGCCCCACAGACTGCTTTAATTTTGGCTGTCACAAATATAACCCATTTCACATATATATGGCTGTTACTCACTGGTGTTAACACACAAACCAAGAACACAGGCAGAGGAGTGATTTACCAGAATTTTGCAATGAGATTAATTTTCAATCACTACAAACTTTCACATCTGTACCAGCAGTAAAAAAAATATGTCTTGCTAACTGCCATGCACTTTAGTGACCTGCTCAGACTGTGGTTACCTTCCTGGCAATGAAATCCAAGGCTGCTGTACACTGCTTTTATAAATGACTTTTGTATACTACTAGACTAATTCCTGACAAGGGATGAAAGTGCAGACTGCAAAAGCTGTCTGGGCTTTACTATTTTTACCATAAATTGAAGCATTTCTTTGTTAGCAGAGAAAATTTTTAAAAAGAAATTAAGAGCATACCTCCCCTCAGAAAATGAGAGGAACCATGGTCTTTATCAACCTGGTTTTCTGCTAATGCTACTATAAATAGTTACCTTTCACTCTTAATTTCACTGCCATTAAAAGAATACAAATGAATTTGGATGTAACTATCAGGAATTCTCCACCAGCATCATGGTTTTACTCAAGGCCAATGAGACATGGCCTACACTCACACTTCCAGTTGGCATAGCTGTCTTAGGGATGCAGAAATAAAGGACTACACTTGAAAGCAACGTAACTAAAAAGGCAAAAAATGAACAATAAACACAATTACACTAGTACAAGTCTTGTATTCACATATTTTTTCCTCTTAGGGAACTGATTTAAATGTTACTCAAGTCAACCTTTTACTGGTAAATGTTTTATCTTCATTCCGAGGAGGAATAGGTGAAGAATGCACCATCTACACAACTTCATCAGCAAACCCTTACAAAGGTAAGACAAGGTTTGAAGTTGGCCCAGGTTTAAGCACATAGTAAGAATTGCCCATTAATTAATTACCTCTTACTAAATATTAGTATTTCTTCCCATTTAATGAAACCTATGATATTCTTACAGGCTTCTTTTCACCCACCTCTTCCTCGTGCACAAGGGTATTCACATATTTGAATGTGTGTTTTAGTGCTAAGTGATTATTTCTTAATCAGATTTTATTCTCCTCAACTTCTAGAACCACAACCTGTGTATCACTTTTAAATTTCTTTTCTCATTTTCTCCATACTGTTTATTCTTTCTCTTCCTCAATGCACTTAATTGTCCTTGCTACTCCTACCACAGAATCACTGCTACACAGCACTTTCTTGTATTCTCACTGGGATTTACATTTTGATCCAACTCTGTCTCACTAACTTCTTGACATGAGCTCTGAGTTGTAGTCCAGAACTCTTGTCTTTGTGTTTCAAATCAAATCTTATTGTATAAAAAATGGTTCCTCTTTCTTAGCCTCAAGTTCTTACATAATTAGCAATATATTTTCCTGCACATGATTTTCCCTGAAAATATCTGCATTGATTGCATACTGCCATAGGAATTTCTAAGTGTAGAGGATAATTATGATTTCATGTAATGCTGCCTGTTAATCTTTGACAGATGTTAGCTTTAGAACACCAACTAAACTGCATTCTGCTTTTCGGAGTCCTTACAGCTTCTACTTCGATCAAGTATTTCTTTCTTCCCTCTTATCCTTTCCAATTTATCATTCACTAAACTCCTTGAAATTGGAAGGTTTCCTTTTCCTCCCCTAGCAAGAACTTTTTCTCTCCATTCTCCTTGAAATTGTATTTCCTGAGTACCTTTTTTTACCCCTAGAAATCCATCCTATTCTGCCCTCACACATAAATTATATAATCTCCCCTTTATAATTATATATAGTATATTATACATTATACATTATATATTGTATATTATATAGTATATATTAATTATATATTATATATTATATAATCTCTCCTTTATGAACTCCTTACATGCATCCTCTCTTTCTTCCATACAAGCTGAGGATGAATGGATTAAGAGCAGCCCTGCCAAGAAGAACTTGTGGGTGCTGGGGGTCAGAGGCTGGACAAGAGCTGGCAAGGAGCACTTGCAGCCCGAAACCAAACATATGCTGGGCTGCATCCAAAGCAGTGTGGGCAGCAGGAGGGAGGGGATCCTGCCCCTGTGCTCTGCTCAGACCCCACCTGCAGTGCTGCATCCAGCTCTGGGGCCCCCAGAACATCAGAAGGATGTGGATGTGTTGGAGTGGGTCCAGACCTGGAGCACCTGCCCTATTAGGAAACGTGAGAGAATTGGGATCGCTCAGCCTGGAAAACAGAAGGCTCAGGGAAGACATTAGAGCAGCCTTCCAGAACTTGGTGGGGGCTTATAAGAAGAATGAGGACAAACTATTCACTATATTGTGAAAGGACAAGTGGTAATAGTTTTAAACTGCAGGAAGGTTGATTTAAATTCGATCTAAGAAATAAGTGTTTTCATGGTGAGAGTGGTGAAACACTGGAATGGGTTGCCCTATTCAAGGTCGGGATGGCCAGGGCTCTAAGAAACCTGACCTAGTTGAAGGTGTTGCTGCTTATTGCAGAGAGGCTGGACTAGATGACCTTTAAATGTCCCTTCCAACTCAAACTATTCTATAATTCTATGAAAAACATGCATGTTTAAGTGTTACTAGTAATCCACTGCTGCATCCTCTTCCAAATGCAATATTTTGTATAGTCTGTTCTTCAGACTGGCCCAACCTAGTTTTCAATCTTTTCATAGTTCAGATTTTCACTGAATCTTGCTTAGCTGATTGTACAACAGATCCTGACATTACTAGCAAAGAGAGTGAGCTTAAAACCTATGTCACTGTTGGCATGATTCTTTCCAGCAATGAGTTCAGAAATATCAAATGCATATAATATTGAGTTATACTGACACATCTTAACAGCCTGCTGTCTTTAAGAAGTCATCTCAAATTGTCACATTTCAGAAGGAAAAATTTCAGGAAAAAGAAGAAATCTTCCTTTTCTTCTTCTTCTTTTTTTTTTTTAATATTTCTGGGCATATTTCAGATGTTTCCTATTTCTATTTTTAATTTCTTATTTTATGTGAGTAGACCTTTGTAAAAAATGCTCTAACACTGTAACCTATTTTTACCAAATATCTGTGAGTTTTGAAAAAGTCTTGGATTATGTTAAATTCCTGCACATTGACTAGAGACAAAGATTTTGACAAATAATCATTCCATAAATAAAACAAAAAGAGACTTAAAAAACCCCTCTCTGCTGAGAACTATTAAGAACTATTTGCTATCTCAAATTTCTCCATATATCCACCAATATATTAAAGTATATGAAAACACACATGGAAACTTGAGAGTTTTTAGTAGCTAAGCACAGCACCTGACGGGTTCACTGGCAAACTGTACACACCAAACATTTATAGAAAAGTGTGTTTTCTAAGTCTCTAATGTGAAACTAGCACATGCCAAATGACATAAATAAACTGTGCTTTACAGATTTCTGCTATTTTGTATAGAATGCTTTGAGGATTAGCTTTTTTGCCCTCTGTCCTACAGAACTCCTTATAATGAATGGTCTCAACAATTACCAAAACTTTTCACTTCCCACTTCCCAACTATTACCTGAAAAGTACAAGCCTTCATGAAACTTCCACAGACATAAACCAAACAACAGGAATATTAAGAAAATAATCAATAATAATTACACATAAGAGCTTTGAAAGGAAACAAGGCAAAAGCATGGACAATTGGCTTTAATCAGAAGCCAAAACTCAGGATTGAGGACACCCACAGACCAATAAAATGGCAGCTAAATTGCTTATTTGTTGCCTCTTTCAGCTCACATTCAAACCTATGTTTCTCTGCTACAGTGACTGTTACAGGTTCTTGCTAACTATGAAGGCAGAGCAAGATATAAGGAAGATAAAACTGATGCAAATATTTAATACTTTTTTACCGTTTTTAATTCTCTCATACTTCCATTGACTTTAGAGCAACCAGATGCTTAAAACTAATTTGATATTTTAGGAATAAGCCTAAATCTAAGCAGGAAAATAATGAAGGGATGATACCCAGTTCAAAGGACCAGCAGATTTACAAAGTCACAAGTAATTTCTTTGCCTCTATTTAAAGTTTTATTACTTAAATTAAATTTAAGCATTTTATTTGTTTCAACACATTCCATCATACACCAGTTTTGACTGCTATACTGTTTTATAATTTAACTTCAAATCCTGCACTCATGAATGAGAGGTCCATTTAAAGTTACAGAAATGTGTTACTGTAAACCTGCAATTTACATTGTAGTATTCTCTTCATAAACATATTTTTATTCTGTTCATATAAGTACATGTATCTCAGAGAAGAATAAAGAAGCAAGATTTAGGAAGGATGGTTTGATGTCTCCTCACATTGTAAATACCCTGATTTCAATTGGTCTGAACACACATTTTCAACTACATTTGTAATTAAACTATGATTCAAACTCCTACCAATTTAATTACCCAAATCTTCACATATTTTTTCTCACACAGAATTAGCTTCTGGTTTTTTGTTTCTTTTTTTTCCTTTAAAATTATCCCCCTGTATGACTTATGTTCTTCTGAGAGAAGGCAAAGGAAAAATTAAACCAAGCCTTTAGTGTTGCATAAAAAGGCAATGCCCAGAGTGGGGCTGTCCCAGTGCTCCTGTCCTGCCTACCAGCACCTGGATGCCCGAGCTGAATCCCTCAGAGAATCAAAGAAAATCACAAAATGTCTTCACTGACCACAGTCACAAGCATGTGTATCTCCACTGCAGGGTTGTGTGCTGCATCTTCTCCCATACGTTTGCAGCATTATTTCATGCTTTGCATTTTAAATTTCATCTGTCCTCAAACGGTATAGCTCTGTGAGATTCATTTCAATGCATTTAAGCATCAAAATGTTGGCTATATGAGTCTAATATATTCCTTGCGTGCTTCCTTTATAGTTGATAGAAGGAATACATGCTTTAACCATCCAAGACAGGCACAAAAATATCCTCTTATTTCCATTAAATGAGGAGATTAAGGCGACTTGGCAAGACTTACACAAATAACTTTTAGACTTTTAAAATTAGAATATTTGAATTTCACTCAACAGCTGCAATTCCAACCATTTCTACATATGCTTAACACTAGAGCATGGAAATTTCCCCCCTTACATTTAGCTCCATGCAAGCTAAGCGTTTACATTATGAGCACAGTGCAACTTCCATTTCTCTCACTTAGAATTTTTGTCTGCATCAACACTTGTTAATTCTGAAAAGTACATCCCTTTTGCGGGCTCTGAACATAACCATGCACGAATATCTACCAGTGTGCTTCAAAGGTTATCCTTTCACAGTGCTAACTGTTAGACCAAGCTCGCCACTCGAAAATGTTTTAAAGATTTGAGAATAACCACTCCATGCTTAGAAAATTAACAGGTATGTTGGCTTCTTTTTTCCTAACTCCAGTATAGGTATAAAAAAATGTTCTGTATTCAAAAACATAATCCTAAAAAATCTGGCAGTGCAGCACTCTAATATATAAATAAAT
>VZTT01031885.1:2780-16174 GCA_013400855.1 Buphagus erythrorhynchus | reverse complement strand
AAATGATTTCTAGAACTCTAAAGAGAGAAGCAATTGTCTAAAAGTGACCTGCATTCTTGTGAAGGAGTTCAAATCTTAATTGATACCTAATTGTAATATTTTTCTTCCTCTGCAGCAGCAATACGTGTGTGCATATCTTGCTGTTCTCTGTGAGGGAACATGGAAAAGTGCCACTTATGAAATGAGGACAGTTTTGCATTTCACCGTAATCAGATCAAATAGGGCAGGTGGCAACTCTGCAGGCAACATAATTATGGAAAATGCCTGTGTTCAATACAAACTGTCCTTCCAGTCTTGAGGTCTGATAGGATATCATTGTGCAATCTTTTTACATTTTACTGGCAGCTCAGAATACAGAAGTCCTCTGAGGGGGGACTACATACTGCTCTCATTTTTTGTCTGTGCAAATTCAGACAAATAATACATATGTTCTTCAATATTTGCTCTAACATAAGAAGCAGAGTGTTCCTGAGAGTGCAAAAGCTGGTATGGGATGAAACCTAAAGTTAAATACAGAAGAAAATGTAATTAAGTCACTAGACAGGTCTAAATCTAATAACATTGTGTGAGACAGGCTAATCCTGCATTACAAACAGTGATTCGTGTTTCTAATGTAAAAAAGCTGACAGGCAGGCATAAATACAAGAGATCATACCGTCTGTTCATCTAACAGAAAAGAATTGAAACAACCCAAGAGATTCCCCAAAGAGAAAGTGTTAAGGATTTTTCTGATTTTATATTGATATACTGGCCCTTTACTTGAACAGATCACTCCTGATGAATAGCTGGCAAAACGCATTTGAAATAAGCTGAAAATGAAATGCAAAATTCTACTCCACATTAAAGGGATGATACAGCCAGGTTCATTTAGAATATTACTCCTCTGAAGACACCCCAAGCACTACAATAACAAATGTTATATCAAAGAGGCACTCGGCAACAAATGCAATATGAGTCTCTGTGAGGCAATTTTTCAGTATGTCAGAATTATAATATCACTCCGAGGAAACAAATTAAGCAGCACGAACTTGGCTGTTGGGATCACTTTATTAGCAATACAGTGTTTTCTCATAAAGAATGCTTTTCTTTGGATCTGTCAATGAAATGGTCTATCCATTTTATTGGTGCACAACTTCTTATTTGCCTATGAAATAAAAGAAACATCCTTTCTGCCACATTACAAAAAAAAAAAAAAATTTGGAAAACAAAAAAAATTCCCAATAATTTTTACTGTACAGCTGAAGTCCACCCTAATGTGGGTTTTCTTAATCAGCAGGGATAAGCACTTTAATAATCACAAGGGATAAAACTTCTACACTAGTACCAGCGAAGAAATACCAAATGATTTCTACCTAGCAGAAGAATATCTATTTTTAAAAACCCATAGGTTTCTGCAAAATATTTTTAAAAATTTTTCCCCTTGTCCATAAAAGAGAAAACAGCCCTTGCCAGGTGGACAGGTCACAGGCCCTTTCAATGAGTCAGAGGAGGCTGTGCTTGCACTGTAGAGATAAAATTCCAGGGCTGTCACAATTTACCTAAAGCTCAGTGTCTGCAGTGGACCAGGAACACAGTGGGAAATGGATGTGCTCTACTATGTGCAGGGCAGGAGAGAACCCCCACAGCTCAGCATTATGCCATCAGACTCATCGCTACGCTGAAGTGAATTAGTGCAAGCAATTTCATGAGATTACGCCAGCAATTTGGTACAGAACAGCTGCCACACCACACTACAGGATTCTCCCTCTGGTTTTTACTTACATGACCAAGAATAACTTCTGAGTTAATCCGTAGCAACAGAATCTATCCTTGGTCTTTACCACTTTACACAGAGATATGCTATGCCTTATAATTAATTGGTCTTTAAACTTTTTTTAAACTAAAAATAATTCCATTAGCACAAGTCCAATATATCTTCATTAAATCAGACACTCTATACAATGCTATTTCTTCTGATATTTGAATTACTTTCCATATCTAGACCATGCCCATTATTTCCCTCATCTACACTTATTTTTCTGTATTCCTTTAACAATGTGGGGTTTCTAAGATGTGAGCCTGAAGACAGAACAGACAGATAGGTGTAGGACCAAATCTCCAACCTTGGTTACTGCATACATGAAGCCCCACAGGGTACACAGTCCAGCTGCAGAGGGTTGTGGGGGCGTGAAGGTGTTTTTTTCCCCTCTCCCTCTGGTAATAGGTATTGCTGCATCAATCATTTTCAATCACAAAAAACAAAACAAAAACAAAAACAAAAAAACACAAAAAAACCCCCAAAAAAACAAACAAAACCAAAACAAAACGAATTTTTTTTTTTAAATTTATACTAGTGGGATTCTGAACTGACAGTTTTTCACTATGAATGCTGATGCAGACACTAGAAATCGAGATTGCAATGTCTCTGAACTTGATGCTAACCTTTAATCGGGTTGATAAGCCAAGTAAGTAAGAAGTGCTGTCTCCCCAGGAACCACCTCTGCTTCCCACATGTACAGCTCCTCTTTGCCCAGCAACAGAGAATCAGAGCTCAGACATGAGTGTCCTTTGTTTCTTCTTTTCTTTTACAAAATGTAAAGTCAAATTATTGAAACTAATGAAGAGGTTCAGCTTTTTTTCCCCCTTATGCCATTAAAATGCTCACTTGACTTTGCTTCATTTCAGGAGATCACTGAGCTGCAGTTGTAAAAAATAACAACATTAGGTCTCATAGCTTGTACATTTACCTTTTGACACCACATTAACTATTTTTTTCTGTAAAGTACTTCTAAGCAGTCATTTATATGTTAAGTACTGAACTCTGCATCCCTTTCTGCCTTTCAATATTACACTGCTTGCTATGTATTTTCCATTTGTGTCTGTTATGTCATGGATCAGAAATTCACTCCATGTACTTCTGTCTGGCTCCAGAATACCATCATGCATGACATTTCAGAGACACTTTTTTCCTGACTGAGAATTATTGGATATACAGCTATAAAAGCATACATAAAAGCTAAAAGCCCTTAGAAATACTTGGAGGGGAAACAAAACATCCCTTAAGCATCAAATTGGTTGGAAATTCTTCATACTGCTCTTCTATACCAATTCCTGCAGGATTTGCTTTCTATTGTAGCTTAGCTCCTGTCTGCTTCAGGAAAAAGATTGTCAATTATGATAAATGATTCTGTATGGCAGGATTTAGACCCACACTACAGAAAACTATATCTAATGAGATTATCTGATTCTTTCTTAAGGATCAATAATTTATTTATAGGCAGGGGCCTCAAAGGTTAATTTTTAGTGCTTTACTCACCAAGCTATCCAGCAGTCAAACGACTTGTAAGAGACATACAATCAGAACTGGCTAATCCACATCAGCTTGTTTAAAAAAACTGTCAGATTAACAAATCAATGATACTTACACACTACGAAATTGGTTTCCACTTAAAAGCTGACTGGATTTACACAGTTTACATGCAGCACAAATCCTGTTTTCATGTAATTTAGCAAGGATTCCGGGCAAAGCGATTCTCCCTTCTCTTGTCAATTTCCAAGACACAAACTGGCCAGCAGAAATCCTATTGCAGTTGATGGATGTCTATTGAGGGAAACGGGAGTAGGGGAAAAAAGGAGAAAAGTAGCATTTTTGATGTTTGGCTTAGGTTGCTGTCACTGATCATTTTCCTATCTCAGCTTCCATAGATACCTGTGACTTTCCATTTAGAGAGTTTTCCCCCTGCTTTACTGGTTTTATCAAGAAGTATCCCATGCATAACTTGTGACATGTTAATGCTACATTTATTCAACAGCCCATTGTGGGGGTTGCATGGATGTAATAGTGATGAGTGTTACATTCATGGTTTTTTCACCCATTTCAACATTTTAATTCTGCTCACACTTCTTCCAGTCATTATAAGAGAGTCAAACACATGGCTGCATCAAGCAGCCTCTGGCCTTGAATGCAAAGTAAACTTTGCTGCAACAAATTCTTTGCACATGTCGTTTCTCTCTCTGTCTTTTCCCCTTTCTAGCTATGTATTTATAGCTCTCCTTTGAAGGTTGTGGAGCATTATCTAGTTTTATTTTTATTTTTTGTTACTTCGGGATTTTGATGGAAAGTGGGTTTTGGGAGCACAACACACTTCAGATCATTAGGACTATATCCACTTTCACTGGGAAGATAACAAATCAAGGTGGCAAATATCTGAAAGGTACAATGACATTTTTTTGTGCAATGGTCAGTGAATTAGAGCAGTTGTGATATAAAACTGATTCAGATGACAGGTGCTTAATCAACTGAAACTCCAGCAACTCTAGTAATAGTTTCCTAACCTCTTACTATACCTGGAAAATATCATCAGAAGACAAACATAAATATTTGCCATGAAAAAATACACCACAGTGTCAGTTTGCATTTTTTCAGAGTTGTATCTACAGATCCTACTGAACTGAAGGTTAATGCTAACATTCAAAGACAGACTCTGCATAATCTAAGAGGACATGCGACATTTTTATGTTTCAGGCTAATGCTTTGTGTCTTTGTTCTTCAGGACAGTCTCATGTAGGAAAGTAAGCTAATGTCATTGATTATCTCAATATTAAATAGATAAATAAATAAACAGAGACAAAGCAAAACACAACTGAAGTGCCTGAAATAAGTGGCATGTACACAGTACAGTAAACAATTCTGTTGAGCAGCCTACTAATTTGTCCCAATATACCACAACCAATTACTCCTGCTTCAGAGATTCCTTATCTCAGATTTTCCAAGCCAGCTACCCACTATTTCTTGATAAAAGACATAGCAGTATTTCAGAAAATTGCAGATTAGATAAAGAAGAAACCCAGTGTTAGAAGTAATTGCCAGCATTTTTTCCCTCAGCTATCCAATCCTCCATCCAAATAGTTGAAAAGCTACCTTCCAAGTTAGGTCTCGGAAATCCATCTGTATTGGCTACAAAATAATAGGCTTGACAATATTGTAGAGCCGTTGTTCTTAGCTAGAAAAAGATGAGAAAATAATCTTTGAAAGGTCAACAAAAGCAAAAAAGGACTGTGTTGAATTAGACCCCCACAATGCTGGCTGGACATAACACACACACACATGACAGAGTTGCAACACAAAGCTCCACAATGCACAAAAGGTAGAAGTCATTCAACCCTGCTTCTTCCTCCTTCCTCTTCCTTCTCATCCCTCTTCTGGGAAAGAAAAGGTGTCTTTGGTTTGGGAGAAGCTGGAGCTGGCTGTAAGTACTATAGATAAACAAATGTACTGAACCTAACACAAACTCCATCTCTCAGTACTCCATCTCTGGCACAAGTCAGTAACAGATACCAAGAGAAAAGGGTTAAATATGCCTAAATTTCATCCTTATCTGCACACTGCTATTTAGGGACATTCTTTGATAGAGGATGCAATCAGATCCCCTTCCTCCCTCTTGGAAATTCTCCATTAATGTGTCTAGTCACTTTCAGAACCCTGAATACTTTTGGTCTCTACAATTTCCTTAAGCACTGAGTTCCAAAATTTTAATTTGCAGCATGTGAACTTCTTCCTTTTTATATGTGCTACCTTATAGTATGGCTCTCTACAGTTCTCCCATAATAAGAATGGATAAATTTCCACTACTTTTTTCCATTTCCCTTATGATTTTTAGAAAACTTCATCACATCTTTATCCAGATGACTCTTGTCAGATGAGAAAAATAAGCATTTCATCACACACAAACTATTCTTTACCTCCAGCCATCCTTGCTGCTCTATGTTTAAATGATAGCTAGCACTTTTTTTTTTTTAGAGACAATAACCAAAACTGCTCTTGGAATGTGCAGAGCAGGCTGCACTCTTGATTTTCCATGGAGAAATAACATTTTGTCATTCCTAAATTTCCTAAGATCTGAATTGCCCTTTTGATTTTCACTTAGCGCTCAGATGATATTTTTCATTGAACCACCCAAACAAGAGGCCAAACAAACGAGGCAGCAGATGAGAGACCAGTGCCACTCTGTCTGCTTCTGCCCTTGGACACTCCAAATGATGCCACCTCTGCTTCCTAAGATGGCTTACTGGAAAGCCTGTCGAAAAACACCAGCAGTGTCATGCTGACAGTCAGCTCTGTAAACTGAATTGCTTTGTTACTCCATCCTTGCACCTGGGCAGTGCAGCAGCACCCTTGCAGCCAGCTCGGGATGTGGCCATGTATTCCATCACCCTAACTCACCTTCATGGCTACACCTCAGCTTACCCCAGCACCGGGTCTTCCCTGGTGATCACAGGGCTGTGGCTAACCTTGCCTGGCATGCCCTATTGGCATGGCAAAGCACAGCACAGCTGCCTCCCTACTGCCCCAGAATTTGCTGTACTGCAACATGTCCTGCCAGCAAGTAGTCTCTAGACAAGACTGCAGAATGCCTTACCTAGTCTCTAAGGAGTTAAGAACATGGGAGCTAAGCTGTGGTGTGAGGTATAAGGGCAGGAAACAAAATGGACATAAGTCTGATAATCCAAAACTAACAAAGGAAAATGAACAACTAAATGCTTTTATCTGAAAGTTGAAATTAAGGGACAAAGGAGCAGGATAGCAAACAAATAGAAAGAACAAAGAAAATTACCATCAGTCTCCTTTTTTTCATCTCTTAAAGGACACAGATTTCTCTAAGAGCACTATATTTACCCTGCATTAAGTAGCCTTGTATTTTTTCTCATAAAGATCAGGCAATAACAAGAAAATTACAAGGATCATTTAATTTTCTGACAGGTGAAATGGCACAGGATTAGAAATTCAACACTAGACAATAACTGATGTTCATTGGAATTTCTCCACTGTCCCCAAAACATGTTATTAAGCTATGTAAGAAATGAGTAGAGTAGGTAACCCTTAACTATACAACATTCGCAAAGGCACTGTATTCTGTATAGGAATGTCAGCTTCTTGTCTTTCCATCAATGCAACTGCAAATGGAGACAGAAAGCACTTTTGCATATCTGCCCTATAGACTTGAATTTCAAAACTGCGTAGAATGATGTCTCTATACCCTAGGTGTGAAATCCTGGAGCTTCATAAAGAGACAAAGCCCCTTGCTCCTGTGCACGCACCATGCTGGAGCACTTGTTCTTTAGTAGAGCCTGTATTGAACTCATGCAGAAAATTCCTGAGGTTGAGAGAAAAAATTTGTGTGGTGCCCTCAGTTTTCTTCTCTGTGCTATGAGAAACAAGGACTTCAAACCTAGACAGCATTTGACTCATAATAATTGGTAAACAAAATCTCCATTTTTAGTTTAGTCTTTCATCTGCAGATCCCTCTGCAGATTTGGTTTGTGGGTTTTTTCATCTGTTGTCTTCTGAGGACAAGCTCTTTTTTGATTACAAATCCTGATTTTGTAAAGTATGCTGCATCTAGCTGTGCAGAGGTGATAAATTAATTTTTATTTCTATTACAGCTGATCTGAAAGCCTCCCTTCTGTTGATAACCCCACTGTGCTAAATAGTGGGTGAACATGTCACATTAAACAGATGATACAGTCATTTGTATGTCTACAAGAGGATGCCATGTGCAGCAGAATGTGTGATACAGAATGCATGGCAGATTCCCCAAGGGAGGGGCCTGAAGCAGAACAAGAAGGCTGCCCAATCTTTTGTGCTGTGGATATAACGACCAATGCAAAACTAGGATTTTAACTTTGTCTCTCAGCATTGTAAGCTGTGAGTTTGGCCTCACTTGGTGATCTTACGTAAAAAAAAAAAAAATCACCCCGCCGAAGATAATTCTTCAACTACTCTTTACAAGCAGAAAACCATAAATCCCATCTCTTGAACTTACGGAATATATATACCAACAATCTTCAGCTGACTCAAAACTGTGTTTGACAATAATAAGTCACTGCTCCCATGCGATTACCTTGGGAACCTCAACTGAAGGCAATGACAATTGAAAGTTCAAACATCTGGCTCTGAATCCTCACTTTATGACTTTGTGGAGAAAGAACAGCCATAGCTGCATGACAAAATATCAGTTCCATATTTTCTGACTTTTCTCTTGAAGTCTTCACAGTATTTAAATATGGCTCATTCAACATTAATGTATGTATTATATAAGATTAAAAAATACGAGATCTGCCTCCAACAAAATCTTTTATGGAATAAAAGTATCAGTAATGTACATGTTACTCAAGACAGTGAAGTCTTATCCTTCAGATAAGTGACCGCAAGAACAAATCAGTTTACATTAGCAATTTCTGTGTGCTATGTACAGCCTGTTTCTTTTTCCTTTCCTTTAATTAACCTGGCTTATTTACCTGGTGTGCTGGAAAAGGAGTTATTAGAGTCCAGCCATTACTAGCCCTGAAGGTTGCACAAAAAGCCAGAGGATGCCATTTAAGTACCAGCTCTCACATAATTATTGTGCTTTAGCAATACAACTATTTTTAAAGCAAAGTTTAGGACCTGGAGCTCTATTTTAGACATAATTCTGTTAATAAATTGCTTCATTGTTAGCATGCAATCTGCAGTTTATTTGGTCTGTAATGCTCTCCTGTGATCGTTATGATAAATCTGAGTTCAGTGCTCAGAAATGAACCCTCTCAATTTTGAAGGAAGTAGGGCTTTGCTGGACAGGAGGGCAGAGCATAACCCCAGCAGCCAAAATAATCATTTGTAGCTAGCGAACAGAGAAGACCAAATCTCAGCAGGAAATTTGATGGTAGTTGCACAGGATGAGGAGACAAGGATTGAAGCTTATAAGAAAAAATAGAGAACACTGAAGACACACACTAGCAGCAGAGCTATTTTTCATGTCAGGTTTTCTTTAACCTGCAAACTCTCAGGGCCAGACCTATTAGCACACTGATGGTGTCGCCTTGACCCAGGCACTGGCACTGGACATTTGCAGGACTGTGGCCTATATTTTCCTGAGAAACAAGGCCAGAAAGGAGATGGGTTGCACTGAGGCAGCTGCAGTTACCAGCATTCCACTGACACAAGGAATGATGCAGAACAAGGGGGCTGTGCTGAGACACAGCTGTAATCAGAGAGACCTCACTACGAGTAATATTCCTACAGTATGTGGGGAGGCATCCAAAGGCAGAAGAGATGAGTGCACATCTCCCAGGCATAAATGGCCCCTCTGCAGGGAAAAAACATGGTCACTTTGCTGGTAGAGTTTTATACTCTCTAGTAGAACAGATATGTGGAAAGAATGAGTAACAGACAAAAATTTAACCAAGAATTGGTGACAAAAGTGACAAAAGCAGCCCCTTGCCATATATGCTAGACACACAGCTCATGTGTTGCTTCTCAGAAGCACGAGACCACTGAAAAATTGCTAGAGCACATACAAATGAGCTCTGTGCTTGCCCATGTTGGCCTGCAAGGACATGAACTGTTCAAAATGTATAATGATCTTGGGAATATCAAAAGGGTTGAAGGGTCTCTAAGCACACATGAAGAGATGGCAGTTCCAGGACTATTCCCATTAATCCTTTTGGAGAAGTGTCAAAGATCAGATAAAGATAGATATGATCCAGAGGTAAGTATAGGAGGTTTTGACAGGAACATTAGTTCTCTCAACCATGGAGTCGTGTTCCATGAACATGGCTTCCTAAACATCATCTCAGGATAGTTAAAGAAACGGACGAAGCAAATTCACAACTTGCTGCAATGAACTTTAAGAACTCAGGGAGAACAGTTTTGACTAAGTAAAACCAGAGAAAAACATCTTCAAGTCCTTGACTTATGAGAAATAATAACAAACTTAAATAGCTAGACTGACAGTACAGTGGATGTTGACAAGATCCTTGCCCCTAAGAAGAATTTTGGCTGACCTATCACTCAAAATCCTCTGTGAAATCCAACTGACGGTGATAGCTGCAGGGTCTGTGTTCAGTGTTTTTCATTTCTCCATATTTCACATGCAATTTTTCTAACAGTGACATATATTAACATTTGTGCATCACACAATGTACAATTCCACTGGGGAGGACTGGGAACGAAGAGAGGTATTAAGAGGTACAGTCCTTGCCCCTTCCACCCCTAACCTCTACAGCCAAACAAAAGCTAATTTATCTTATGGTGATTCAGAGCAGCCTATGGAGTATTTTCATTTTTGCCAAGTGCAGTGTTTTAAATATGTTTTGGCATTCAGAGACTGCTCAGCATGCCTTAAACAGACACCCCTTTTCTACTCATCACTCCCTAGAGTCTCTGATGGCAGTTCCACAGCTCTGTGCCATCAGCCAGGAAGGGAAATCTTAGCTGACTACATGATGTCACCTCAATTTCACACTCTGATGAGGGCCTGGATGTGCTCCATGACAGCGTGTCAGCATTTAAAAAGATAAAAACACTGCTGTTGTAGAAAAAGGTAAATGAAGATCACCAAATACAAATGTGAGCTGCATAGTATTTCTGAATCTCTTATCTATACAAAACATACAGGTTTACCTATCACTGAAGAAACCACTTCTTTAGTCTCTGCAGAAAAGGATGTGCAAACATTTCTTTGTATGTCTAAACTCCCTTTCATGTGTATCACATATGATTTTTTAATGAAATCACATTTGTATCACCACAAGGTAATACACTAATAAATATTTAAAAGGAAACATTTTTAGAAGGGCATATCACTGACCTAAAGTCATTCAGTAATGATAAACTTATAATGGATTTAAAATAAATGTGTGGAATGAAAACACAGCAACAAAAAATTTGAATATTCATCCCCCAAAGAAGAAATAAAAAACCCCCTATCAATATACAGCAAGGTGAGTACCCCAAGACTTCAGCTAAGCAAATCCTAGCCCTTACATCCAGAAGTATGATTCTAATCAATAATCCACACTATTTATGTGTAAAGAAGTCCAGGGGGCTGCATTTGCCTCACAAGAGCTCTGGACAGAAATAAATCAGGACTTTGCCTTATGTGAACTGGGATTTGATGTGACCTTCATGCTGCAGCCCTGTCAAGCTCCAGCAATGATGAATGCAATCAGACAGCTATTAGACACTGTTCTAATTTAGACATAGCAAAACCTATTGAGTAATGTCAAATGAAACAAAAAACAAGACTGGAGTGTGAAAGGGCTTTAGTTCCCTTTAGGAAAAATTCAAAGGACTTTGTAACATCAAGGCCTTGCTGAGCTGGGCATGAAGGCCTTGGAAGTGATGAGGCAAACTATCGACTGAATATGGCATAATCCTGTCACAATCCTCAGAGGAAGCTTGAAACTTCTTCAGGGATGCTGTTTTTTTGCAAAGTTTTGAGCTAGGCAGTTAAAGTAATTTTGAAAGTTTGCCTTCCTTTTGTTCCCTTGTCAACAATACCTAAAAGATTACTCCTTAAGCAAGAAGCATGTGAAGCAAAGCAGAATTTATTTCAATAGTGTTTAATCATCTCAGTCAAGACCATTCCTATGAAGAATACTGGAATAATTTTATGTGCATCAATATCTATATAACCAAAAAGAAATGGGACTGAAAACCTCTCCCTGAACCTAAATTATTTTCAATATTTTAACACATGGCTGAATATGGTCTCCAAGCCCCTTCAAACTCTTATGTGGAAAAGTTCAGGATATAGTCAAATGTGAAAGATCTGAAACATTTTAAGAGACTATGAAGCTGTTCCTAGAATTGTCTTTTCAGCTACACACTGGCTCAGTGATATTCAGTTTCACTCCTTCAGAATTTTTAAGAAAATAGAGGATGTTTGAAAATTGAAACCAAATTTCTGCTGATCAGATGTGATCAGTTTTTCAGCCTGTGCCAGACTGGAGAAAGTCTATAGAAGATCCAAGTTTAATAGAGGGATTAAATGGAGGTTGGAAATTATTTTAAGGACAAATTCTGGCTGGGACTTAGAAGTGACTTTATGGTTTTAAAAGTCAATGCCTTCTGGACTCACCATGAAACTTAAATTGTCCTTGTCCTAAGTCATAATGGCATAGCTATTAGGATGGAATAAATGACATGATGCCAAATGCACAAAATAAGATCCAACAAACTATGAGATCCCAAAAGATCAGAGGTGGAGGAAACGGGAGTTGTAATCCTATGAGGATTACCTCCTGCTGGTTATGACAATTCATTGGAGTACAGAGCAGGTCTGCATGGAGCTGATCCAGCTGGAAGGTGCATACCTGAAAAGCAGTGGGACTCATTCAGCCCTTCAAAGATGTTCAGGTAATCTAAACCAGATGAATCAGTCTCTTTAGAAAAGAGACAGCATTGTGAGTAATTTGGGCTTGAAATGGCTTGAATGGTCTTTCCTAAACACTGTCAAACTAGTCAGAATCCCAGCTTTACTACTGGAAAGTGCAAATCTAGACACAAACATTTCTGTGCTTTTGTCAGTAATTATGCCTCAGCAAAGGACTAATCTGCCTGAGGACAAGTCTATCCAAAGGAGATTCAGCAGGTCTAACAACCTGTTGATGCTAGATCAATATTATCCAGACTGCTAATATAGACAGTTTTGCTGGGCCAATGAAAATCAGGCAAAAGGCCTGGAAATTTAAGACAAATTCTAGGAGATCAAGAAATAGAAACTGCTTTTCTTCTGTGAAACAGGTTCAAGTCCTCCTATAGCAAGAAAGGTGACACACTGGCTACTTGTCCACTCTAAAAAAAATGTGATGGCAATTTATATAAATTATCAGAATGGGCCCTGGTGTACTTCAGACCCTAGGACTGTACTATTTTAGACAGTACCTGAGAATATGTTATTGCTCTGAGTTTCAGAGCAGTAACATGTCAGGATCCATTTCCCAAAGGCTTTCTGCATGCAGATGCCCTGGATTGGAGGTTTGAAGAACTCCCCAGCATAGTCATAGGCAGCCTTCATTTGCCTGGCTCCCCACCTTTTCACTTTTAATCCACTGCTCTAGATACCAAGTCCAAATCTGTGGTAAGAACTTCCTACTTCTGCCTAACACCACACATGAAAAGGTGGAATTTTGCTACGCAAAAGTGATTTTTTGAGACTCAAACCAGTAGAAAATATCTGCTTTTCCCTGGTCAGTGGGAGCAACAAGAAGCAGATGCAATGCTGAGCCTCAGCCCTGCAAAGCTGCTGGGAGCAGGGAGAGGAATAGCCCTGGAATAGCCCTGCTCCCTTGGGTGTCCCTGTCCCCTCCTGGGCTGGCAGCACTTGCCTTTTGCTCGAGCCCTGTCCTGGTGCCCAGCTCTGCCTCCAGCCGCTCCTCCAGCTGTGCCAGGCGCTTCCGCAGGAAAACAATCTCGGTCTGGGCACAGTCAAACCTCACCTGCCACTCGTCCTCTGCCAACGAGAGACACCCAGGGCTGCAGGGTGGGTGCTGCAGCCCCCTGAGCAGCCCCCGTGGCCCTGCTGGGGATGCACAAGGCACCGACACCAGCACGGAGTTTATGGGGCACACTGTGCTTTGTGTGCCCAGGGCTG